>CM019148.1:24293575-24469040 GCA_009733165.1 Naja naja | reverse complement strand
AGAACATTGTTGTTTATCAAAGGAAAAGAGGAAAAGTACTTTGGGAAGGAAAGATAGAAAGGGGAGGAAGATTGCGGTGAAAGTATAAAGAAGATCACCATCGTGGCAATTTTAAACTGCTGTCTCAGACAATAACTTTGACATTGAAAGCGGCACGAAAACAGTGATTTAAAGAACGAAGTGGACCCTGATATCGTTTTACATATATTATTCAATTGTATTTTATATTATTTAGCTTGGAGAAGGTTGATTTAAATAATTAAGTAAACAGAAACTAATAGAGATTTAATAGAGATAGATATATGAAGGAAAGTTTGTAGGACCACTGTATTTTTATAGACGTTAAGATCTGAAATACTAATAGTTAATAGTTAATACTTAAGATATTTATTATTTAACATCTAAGATCGTAACTGATTTAAGATACTTAGTATATTGAAGATAATATTGAGTGGAAATAGAAAGAAATAGATCATCGGATGATATATAAGTTGCTGATATATAGTAATTAATTAATTCATATAGTTTATTAAGACTTGATGAAATATTATATATATATATATATATATATATATATACATATACTTTTCATTCTATTCAATCTCTTCCTTTTGGGAAACCTATAATTTACCTGTAATATATACTTTGTTCTTTATACACCTTTTGTTAGAGTAATAATGAATTATAAGCAAGGAATATAATGAGATTGTAATCACTGTCCCCCCTCCCGTAAGATTATCAAGAAAGGTACCAGGCTCTACCCTAATATAAGACAAAATAAGAAAATAGATACTCTCCCCTTTTCCCCTGGTGAGAGGTAACTGAGTGGAATTATTGGAAAGGAGGGAACCCTGGTAAATGATAATTAGGAAACGTGACGTGGGAAATATAAATAAAATTCTCAAGGAACAACAAAAGATTATAAAGGAAATGACATCTTCAACGACCACTATTACCAAAATAGGGAAAAAGGGAGCGATAACTGTAACCCCATCTACTCCTACTGCGACCTCCTCCCAAAGAACAATAGAAGGGATGTTGGGCTCCGAGAAATCCAACACACAAGCCCCCTCCCAAACACTACAGAATACATTACAGACAATACAAAATATGATGTTGTCAATGCAGGAAACAATGATGAACAACCATGCAGAAAGTAAGAGAGAAAGAGAATTGATGAGATCAGAACTAAAAAGTGAATTGGGAGAGATGAAGAATGAAATTAAAAGCTTAGAGGGGAAAATAGGACAACTACAGGAAATGACAAGGATAAATGAAGAGAAAATTGTAACAATCACTAAGCAAACAGATCAAACAGGGAAAAAAGTAGAGGTCATTGAGCAAAAAATAAAAGATCAATACAAGGAAACAAACGAGACCCTGACCTATCTAGAAATGGATAGAGCTTCATATTATCTAAGATTTCAAAATATACAGGAGGAAAGGGGGAAAATTTTGACTCTTATAGTGGCAGAAATACTAGCAACCCTACTGCGAAAGGAGAGAGACCAGATGATGCAAGAAATAGACGAATCATACAGAGTCTTCACAAGTTATGCAAGAGGCATGGACTCCCACGGGAGGTCCATGTCAGATTCCTGAGGAAAAGAGTTAGGAAATAATTTACAGACTGACAGGGAGGAGACCATAAACTACAATGGCAGACAAATTATAGTATTGAAACAAATACCAAGGAGGGTGAGAGAACAAAGAAAGGAATACAGATTCCTCACGAACCATCTAAACAGGAAAATATATTATTAGATGGAATGATCCAGAAGGAGTCTTGGTAACATGGGAAGGTAAAGAACAAAAATTGATAACCTAGCCAAGGCAAAGATTTTTGAGCAAATAGGAGGATCAGAGGAGGAATTAAGCAGTAGGGAAGATCACGAAATATGAGCGTGAGGACCTACAAGTACTATCAGAGGAGAGAGAGAAAGGAGGGAGAGGAGGGACAGGGATCAACGGCTGAAGGAAGAAGAAAGGGAAGAAATAGGGTGAAACCAGGGTCAACGACAGGTAAAACGTATAATAAAATCTAGAAAAGACCAAATGGAAGGGAATAAAATTAATATCGATAAATATCAATGGACTAAAAGCCAAGAAAAGGAAAAAAATATTTGCTAGATTGGAAAGACAAAATGGGATATAGTATGCCTTCAAGAGGTCCATATAAAAGAACAGGATAAAAGATATTTAGAGAATAGGAAATGGGAAAAGCATTCATGGCCTAACAGGGAAAAAGAGGGGTGGTACTATATGTAAAAGAGGATATTACAGCAAAATTGATATACAATGATACAGCTGGAAGAATGCTAATGGTGGAAGTGGAAATACACAATAGGAAGACCTTATTTGTAGGAATTTATGCACCAAATAAAAACCAAAAAGAATTTTATAAAATCTATATGAAAAGCTGATAGAGAATGGTAATTCAAGGGTTTGTCTAATGGGGATTACAATGCAATAACTGACAATAAGCAAGATTATAAATGTGGACACAAACAGTATCAAAAACGAAATACACTGCCAAAAATATTTTTGAAATGTCAGAGGAGCTAGGATTGGAAGATGTATGGAGAAAAAGAACCAGGAATTACACAGTATACTTCCCTCCAACCCACACAAATCATGGTCCAGGATAGATATGATTTGGATAAATAGCGAACTAAATAAGGAAATCCAGGACACAAAAATTTTAACAAATATATGGGCTGATCACAACCCAATGTCATTAACTTGGAAAGAAGGGGGAAGGAAAGGACAAAGATGGTCATTAAACACACAGGTTTTAAAGGAAGAAAAATACCTGCAAAAAGTAAGAGAGGAACTAATAAATTTTTATAACTTCAATAAAAAAGAAGACACATCATTACAGAATATATGGGATACGATTAAAGCCTATATTAGGGGAATATCAATTGCATACTTATCAAATAGAAACAAGGAAAGATGGAAGAAGCAAGATGAATTAATAAAAGAAATCGGAAAATTAGAGAATAAACAAAAAAGAAACCCAGATAATGAGCAAATTAGAGATGAATTAATACAAACAAAACATGAACTCAATACACTTGAACAAGAGGAACTGCTTAGAAAGTTACAATACACAAAACAAAACTATTTTGAATATAAAACAAACCGGGGAGGTGGTTAGCATACAAATTGAGAAAAGAGGAGCAGAAAAGAACGATACAATATTTAGAGAATAAAAATGGGGAACTTGAAGCTGATTTGGAAAAAAAGAAAGAAATTGCAAGAGATTACTTTGAGGATTTATATAAACAAGAAAAAGTAGAACTGACTAAAATAGAACAATACCTAAAAGAAGGAAACATACAGGAACTTGCTGATGAAGAAAGAGAGATACTGAATAAAGAAATAACGATAGACGAATTAAGAGAGGCGATTCAGAAACAAAAAAAACAATAAAACACCAGGTCCAGATGGATATCCAAGTGAATTTTATAAAAAGATAGGAGATATATTAAATAATACTCTCTTAGAAGTTTGTAATGAGGTATTGGTTAAAGCAAAATCCTAACTCGTGGAGGGAGGCATACATAACACTTATACCCAAAGAAGAGACAAATACCAATCAAATTAAAAACTATAGACCAATATCACTTTTAAATACAGATTATAAAATATTTATGACAATTATGGCACAAAGATTAAAAGGAATTATTAGTGGGAAAATTAATACAGACCAAAATGGATTCTTACGAAAAGACAGATTAGGCACAATATAAGAACGATAATAAACATACTAGAATATTATGAAAACCACCGGAAATCAAATGGCATTGATTTTCTTAGACGACAGAAAGCGTTTGACAATTTGAACTGGGATTTTATGAAACTGCAAATCAACAAAATGAATTTGGGACATAATTTTGAAAAATGATTAATGCAGTATATGACAATCAAAAGGCAAATATACTGAAACAGGGGAAACCACCAAAATGTTCAAAATAGAAAAGGGGTTAGACAAGGTTGCCCTCTGTCACCATTGTTGTTTATCACAGTATTAGAAACCCTGTTAATTAGAATTAGGGAAATGGGAATATAAAAGGAACGAAAATCAAGAACAAGAGTACAAGACACAAGCATTTGCAGATGATATGGTATTCATGATAGAGGAACCATTAGAGACGGGTCCTATACTATTGCATGAGATAAACAAATTTGGGAATTAGCAGGATTAAAAGTAAATAAGGGGAAAACCAAATTGTTAGTCAAAAATATAACAAATTCTAAACAAAAAAATTGGAAGAAATAATGGGATTACAAATAGTAAATAAAATAAAATATTTAGGAATTTGGATAAGGGCCAAAACAACAATGCTATGGGAAGATAATTATATAAAAATTTTAGAACAAATTAAAAGGGATTTGGAAATCTGGAGTAAAATGCAAATATCCTTTTTAGGAAGAATCGCGACAATTAAGATGAATATATTGCCCAAAGTTTTGTATTTATTCCAGACAATTCCAATATTAACAAACAGAAAGTTTTTTACAGATTTGGATAGGATGACGATGAAATTTATTTGGATGGGAAAAAAGGCAAGAATAAAGAAAAAATACTTACAAGATGATAAAAGTAGAGGTGGATTAGGACTCGGATTGGGAAATTTATTATAAAGCCGCGATTTTGGTATGGATAAAGGAATGGGTGAGATTAGAAAATAAAAGAATGTTGACAGAGGGGCATGATTTACAAACGGGATGGCATTCACTTTTATGGAACCGACTGATAAAAACAAAAACACGCAATGAAACATATAATCGTAATTCATTGATTAAAACTGGGCAGAAATAAGGAAGAAAAACTATACAAAAATACCGAGATGGCTCTCAACAATGGAGGCAACCTTTCATCCTAACACACTGGATTTAAATAAAAACTTAAATATTACCAGATATTGGATACAGAGGAAAACTAAAACAAAACAGGATCTGGAAACACAAGGAATACCAATAGACAACTGGGTTTATTTACAAATTAAAACGAGATATAATAAAGATATAAAGGAATATGGAATAGAAACAAAGAATACAAATCTGGATAAATTACTTCTGGGACGGAAGAAAAACTAATATCTAAACTATACAATCTACTACTAGAACAAGAAAGAATAGGACAATTAGTAAAAGGACCAATGTTAGCTTGGGAAAAAAATATAGGATACAATCTGGATTTGAATGACTGGGAAGATACTTGGGAGAAAACTTAACATATACAAAGTCGGTGGCATATAAAGAAAACCAGTATAAAATGATGTATAGGTGGCATTTGGCCCCTGCTAGACTAAAAATATTTTCACAGGCAAACCCAAATTGTTGGAAGTGTCAGAATAAAATTGGCACTTACTACCATATGTGGTGGACATGCCCAAAAATAAGAAAATACTGGATGGGAATTAAAAATTGGATTGAGGATGTGATGAAATGTGAGTTGGAGTGGAAACCAGAACTGTTTTTACTTGGAATGATAAAAAAAATCTTCCCCCAGAGGACAAATACCTGATAACACATTTATTAACAGCGGCTCGAATCTCTTTAGCTCAAAATGGAAGGAACCTATACCCCATCTATACAAGTGGTAATAAAGAAAACATATGAATTGGAGAGATTAACACTTAAATTAAATGGAAAAGAGGACTCGGATTATTATAAGGCATGGGAAATATGGTATAATTGGGTAGAACACAAAAATGGAGGAAAGGGAATATTGGGAAATAAGGTACTATTGCAAATAGAAGAATTCATAGAAAACAGGAGATAACAGGTTATGTAACAATCTGGAAAAAGATATAGGAAAAAGCTCCAAAACAGCCCAAACCAAACGAACTTCAACTGAAAAACATTTATGGCTATGTACAAGTGTAACACTATGTGGGGGAAATGCATATTTGATCTGCAACCAAAAAAGCGGAAAAAACTGTTATGTATTTATGTTATTTGTGATTGTAAGTCTGTGTGGTGTGTTTTTTATAATTGTAAATAAACTTTTTCAAAAAAAAAATTGAATCCCACCACTGATTATGTGCGTTTTCTTCTGGACATACTTGACCTAAGTTATTATGTTTTGCATTTAAAGTTGTCAGCTGCACAGAATCTTGCAGATTCAGATGGTCTCAATGTAGTATAATTTTTTAAAACATTTCCAAGTCCAGACCTGCAACTTTTCTTTTCTACAGTCTAATGAAATGAAAAGGTATTTGCAAATAGATTTAAATTAGGGAACAAAAGGTTATTTTTGAAATAGTAAAGCAGGACTTAACATTATTGCTTTTAAGTTTGCATGGAGCAATGTTTTTCAACCATAACAACTTTAAGAAGAGTGGACCTCAACTACCAAAGCCCCCAGCCAGCTGTGCATATAATTTCTCAGTAACTGTTGTAATGATGTGTTTGGTTAAAAAAAATTTCTGAAGTTTTTTGAAAGTATTCTACTGCATAAGAATTGTCATTATTTGGGAGTTGGGGTCCATTTATCTTAAAGCTTCTAAAGTTATGAAAACATTGCTTCATTTAAACTTAAAAGCGCAGGAACAATGCTAAGTCCTACTTTGCTATTTCAAAAATAACAGTTTCCCTAATTTAAATCTATTTGCAAATAGATTGTCATTTAGATTGTAGAAAAGTAGTTTTATACTTGGAAATAAGGAATTCTGGGAACTGAAGTCCACTATCTTGAAGTTGCTGAGGGTGAGAAATGCTGATCTAGAGCAGACTAGAAAATGGGAGCAAGTTAAATTCTTTCTGAGAAACATGGCATGCTTTCTGTGCATAAAGAGCCACACATGTATTGCTCACATAGATTTCCTGAACATTAGAGGTGGCAGTTGTGCTAAAAAAAATCCAATAATTTAAAACTAAATATCCCAAAACCAATCTGCAACTCAAGGAACAGTTGTCAGGATTCCAGCAATTGCTCAAATTAAGTCATGATTCTCGAACCAAACTTCAGAAAACTTCAAAGGATTTATCAGAGGCAATACATTGGCACTGCCCTGTATGAAGCCAACTCTGGCATACGTAATTTACAGGCACCTGTAGCCCTGTTTCCCCCCTTCCCCCGGGTGTCTCATAAACCAGATTCTCCAATGGAGCACATTCACGGGCTGGGTGTCATCATTCACGTTCTCCAATTAAATATATTCGTGGGGAAAAGCTCTGGTATTTTAGTTATAATCTTTTAAAGATAAGAGTTGGAATGTACTTTCGCTTTCAAAAGCTGCACTGTTCTTCCAGATTTCCTTCCTCCCCCACTTTTTTTATGGCAACTACTAAGGCATAGGAATATTTTATGAATTGACAATAGTTAAGGGCAGTGGTGGGATTCAATTTTTTTTTACTACTGGTTCTGTGGGCATGGCTTGGTGGGCATGGCAGGGGAAGGATACTGTAAAATCTCCAGTCAGAGGTGGTATTTGCCAGTTCTCCGAACTACTCAAAATTTTCACTACTGGTTCTCCAGAACTGGTCAGAACCTGCTGAATACCACCTCTGGTTAAGGGTAGAATGATGAGAAACAGCAAATGGGTGAAGAAATATATAATTGAAGCCATGGAGTTCAGTGTCTATGGCTCCAGCAATGTTTTAAAATCTCTTTATACTGCATAGTTGGAATCTCCTTTGGCACATAAGTAACATCCGAGGGTAACACTAAGGATATGGTCAAAAAGGCCAAGATGGCAGCCCTAAATGCTCCACTTTTTAAAAATGTGTCTTGACTTTTTTTTTTAACTTGAATTATGCACTGACCGTCAACATCTGCCAGCCAGTCACTCTAAGTGGTCACATTGAGGTCTCTGACTTGCTAAAACCTAATATTAGAAACTGCATGAGGCAGCTCTCAGCTTGCGAAAATCCTCCATCAACGAACTTTCATGCAATAGAAATAACACATGCTGCAAGGCAATGATTGCATGATCTGGTTTGATGGAGAAATACTGTAACTTTTTTTGTTCCTGGTTTGGATTGTGCCATCTTTTTAAAGCAATTTCACTTCCAGAGTGGAAAGAAGAGAATTGCTTAGAAAGGTGATCACCTGCCTCTCCTGCCTCATGTCACAGGATGAGTCTGCAACAATCCTGGGTACAAATTCTTGCTCAGACACAATTCTGTCTAACTACTACAGGTAGTCCTCGACTTACAACCACACATCTGAGCCCCAAATTTCCGTTGTGAGGTATGACATTTGTTAAGTGAGTTTTGCCTCATATTATGATCTTTCTTGCCACAGTGGTTAAGTAAATCACTGCAGTTGTTAAGTTAGTAACACCGTCGTTAAGTGAATCTGGCTTCCCCATTGATTCTGCTTGTCAGGACGTTGCAAAAATGATCACATGATCCTGGGACACTGCAGCGGTCATAAATGTGAGTCAGTTGCCATGCATCAAATTTTCATCACGTGGGGATGCTGCAATGGTCGCAGGTGTAAAAAGCAGTCATAGTATGAATATAAATATGAATAAAAAAATAAATATGAATAAATATTTTTTCAGATATTATTTTATTCATAAATATGAATAAAAAAGTCATTTTTTTCAGTGCCACTGTGACTTCTAAGAATCACTAAATGAACTGTTATAAGTCAAGGACTAATCCAGAATTGTGAGCACTGGTAGGATTTGCCCAGCACCTCTATGAAAAGTGACAATCATTTCCTTCACACTGAGGTTGCTTCTTTATACCTGGGCAGAGCTAAAATGATTTCATAGATAATACACATAACAAATTGCAACTAGCAAAATAAATATCTGGTGCTCAAGTTCCGAATAACATTTGAATTTTCTTGACAGCAATCTATGAGGAAAGAAATGGGTTGACTTTAGTAGACTCCTTTCTGCAAGTAGCACTGCCTTGCTAGGTTTGGTCATTAAGCAGATATTCTGGAGAAATATTGTATATCTTGAGAGGACAGTCATCATGTACAACAAGACATTTGAGAGCAGGCACTGGTGCAATGCCTGTGGCTCCTTAAGTTTTAAGAAAAACATGGGTTGGTTTTTTTTCTGCGCAAGACTGAGAAAAGACCATGGTGGCATGCATGCATGCCTAGCCAACCCCAAAACATCTTTTTGGCTTCAAACTACTCACCAGCCAGGAGATATATGGAGCACCTGTTTAAAATTTAGTTCTCAAACTGAGAAGCTTCGTCCTCAATGTTGTTGTGGTTACGTATGAAATCAGAAACCTGTACCTTGAGGGTAGCTGCATCTTACATTTCAGGGAATATTGATACCAAAATAAAAAGGGATTGCTTTTGAGCAAAGCAGTTCAGCATTCTGAATAATTGGGATCTGGAGGAAAATGTTATCTGTTAAGTGATATGAATGCATTTGGGGAATAAGGCAAGATAGTAGAGAGAATACTGAATATAAATAGGTCACTGAAAGACCCAAGAATGAATGAGAATGGGGTTTGGTGAGTATCTACTTACCAAACACCAAGTCAGTTGGTGAAAAAGTCTGTTTTTGTACTGTGATGGTATTGGGAAAAACCTTGGTGAGTCAGGTGCAGCTAAAGGAATGGTCAGATAAGAGGCAGATGAGCCCGCAACAGGAATGTGGCTGGGCAAGGAGCTCAGAAAAGACCCTCTCTAATTTAGGGGCTGTAAAGAGGATGATGTGGGGGCTGTGAGCTTGTTGATCAGAAAGGTCGGCAGTTTGGCGGTTTGAATCCTTAGCACTGTATAACGGAGTGAGCTCCCATTACTTGTCCCAGCTTCTGCCAACCTAGCAGTTCGAAAGCATGTAAAAATGCAAGTAGAAAAATAGGGACCACTTTGGTGGGAAGGTAACAGCATTCTGTTCGCCTTCTAGTCATGTCGGCCACATGACTATGGAGACGTCTTCGGACAGCGCTGGCTCCTCCACTTTGAAATGGAGATGAGCACCACCTCCTAGAGCCAGAAACGACTAGCACGTATGTTACCTTTACCTTTAAAGAGAATGAGGTTAGAGAAATGCTTTCAAACTTACAAAATTCTGTTAATGTAGCTCAATAATATTTCGGCTTGTTTAGATTTAATTTGTTTTTAGGTAAATTTTTGTAAATATTTGCTGTTTTACTGTTAGCCGCCCTGAGTCCTTAGGGAGAAGGGCGGCATACAAGTCGAATAAATTATTATTATTATTATTATTAATAATAAAGTAGAATTAGCTTATCTGATCATGTTTGTTGCATGGTCTATCACAGGGGTGGGATTCAAATTTTTTAACAACCGGTTCTGTGGGTGTGGCTTAGTTGGTGGGCATGGCTTGGTGGTCATGTGACTGGGTGGCCATGGCTTGGTGGTCAATTCAATATCACTCACATCAGGCATGCAACTCCTCGCCTGGCCTTTCATGACTGTGGGGATGCTGCAACAGTCATAAGTGTGAAAAATGATCATAAGTCACTTTTTTCAGTGCCATTGTAACTTTGAATGGTCATTCCACACAAGCAAAGTACCAGCAAAGGAGGGAAAAACACTCCAGAGAAGTTCCTGAGACAGGAAGTCTAGTCCTGCCAAGAATGTAATAAGGGTTAACGGAGAGGCAGTTTCTGTAAGCAACACCAGAATGTTTCCTTCCTGCCTTCCTTACAGGATTAGACCAGTAATTTCTTCTAACAACCGGTTCTCTGAACTGCTTAGAATGTTAACAACCGGTTCTAGAGAATAGGTGAGAACTGGTAGAATCCCACCCCTGGTCTACCAGCTAGGCAAACTGACAATTTAAGCATATCTATTTGCATTTCTATCTAGCAAAAGAATGCACATGTATCTAAAACTATTATTGTCCTTACTGCTTATGAAGAAAAATTGAGAGAATGAGTAGAAGATGGTATGGTAATCTGATTTAGGGCAGAACATTTTATTGGTGGGGCTAAGATTGGGTTCAAAGTAAAAATTGAAAGAAAAGGAAAGAAGTGAAAAAAGCTAGGGTGAATATAGAATGATCAGAGGAAAAGAAAACAAGAGTGGCACATGAAAAGGTAGGGCATAGGAAACAAGGATGTTTAAGAGTTTGAAACAGTTTATTATTATAGAGTACCAAAGAAATGAATTGAGAGAGATATTAATTGGAAGTCTGAAAGAGTTCAATCTGTAGAACTAGAATGCTAATGTGAAAGAAGCTGTGGATGAGAAAAATGCATAAAAGTATGAGAAAGTTTTATATCCAAATATATTTTATTCCATCTTCCCTCAAAGCATTAACAGAATCCACAGTGGTCTGGGAATCAGTGTCTCCACTAGTGTAATTGACAGTCAAGCTGAAACTAATGAAGTAAAAATAGCAAACGGGGAAAATCCTTTACTCAAACTTCCTCAAACTTTCAAATAATTTACCCAGATCTAATCCACGTATCAAAGGATAAGGTCTGCAAACACAATAGAGTTAATTAAATTAGGTTTCCCAGTGGAACTGCATGTTCACAATAATACATACCTACACACACACACACACACACACACACCCTTCAAGTGTCATCCTTGAATCAGCACATAGACACTTCTACCCCCCTGGACAAGGTCCCCCTATAAAATTCTGCTGTTGCCCCTAATGGCAAACTGTTTGTTTTTAGGAATAAATATTTCTTCTTTCCTCACAGCTGTCATTTTTATTCATTCTTACATGACCCCGGCTCTAGTTGGAACCCCAAATTATTCTTCTGACAATACTATACAATGTTTATATGAAGAAAACAATAATAATTCCAAAACCAGTAGTCAAAGAGATAAGAACCAGTTAAAATTAAGAGAAACAAAGAAAATCTAGCATCTTTTTTATGCTGGACAAGGTGCAAAGGCACCTTGACTATGATTAACAATTGGAAGAATGCCGTTATTGAGGTATTCAAAGAGAAAAAAAGAGTGATTCCTGCAGAATCTGGAGATTGTTTTCAAAACGATTAGCAGGCATTGGGATGTCCCACAACAAATTCCACCCCTTAACTTTGTGTGTGTGATGTTGTGATGCACATATGAAAGGGGCAATCTTGTACAGCAATCCCACAATGCATTTTTCATACTAGATCTTTTCTACTTCAGAGGCAATTGTTATGGCAGTGAATGTAAACGCTATAGAACAGGGGTGGCGAACAAGTTCGACACAAAGAGCCAAAATTTTAAACTGTGAGAGTCAGAGAGCCACACCACGCAGTGACCTGCCAAAACAGACAAACACTCACACAAAAGCATATAATTTTAACAATAATATATTAAACACAGCGCTTTCCCATTCCATTCAATAAAGAAGAAAGCATCTTCCCATTCTTCCAAAAATGTCCTGTGTTCATCTTCATATTTTCGTTTAGCTTTGCATTTTGCCATTTTGAGTGAGGGTAAAAATCCTGCAGTGATGGTGAGGGTGTGCTGCGCCCTCCACACTAAGAACAAACGGCAAGATGTGGCACAACATGTGACACACGGTCCCCCGCCGCTGGCCCTGCAGTTGTTTCCGAGGGATGGGAGACGGGATGACGCAGCCTGGGGCGGACTACGCTGAAATCTCTCCTCAGAGGTCCCTCCTCAGAAGCAGCATAACAAAATCCAAACTTGGCAAAGAGCCACAGTATACAAAATAATGATAAGAGGCAAAGAGCATTCATTTTGGCGGAGCCGCATGCGGCTTGAGAGCCACGTGTTCGCCACCCCTGCTATAGAAGGATTCATTTTTTTCTAAGTAGAATGCAGAATTCTGACTGAAAGGGTACAAGACGTGACACAGAGTAAAAATCAGAAGTTCGGTGAATACTCTGAGCAGGGAACATGCAGACTAAATTCTTTCTTTGCAACAAATCATTGAGAAAAATATGAATGGGAAAAAGAAGATTTATTAAAGAAAGAAGGTTTGCCCATTTGGATAATACCACGAAACCTCTAGTTTGGGAATATTGTTTGCAAATATGATATTTAAGTTTGGATGCTGAACACTTTAAGCACTTTATATATAATGGGATTGGACCTTGAGGCCTAGGAAACAGAAATGAGATAGGATAAGGACCTATTTGTCTCTGCCAATCCAATGTTTTCTTCCTGGCAAACAGTCTTCAAACAACCAAATAACATCAATAAGACAGTATACAGATGTCACCAAACAGCACAGGAAATAAAATTAACTGTTTATCAGTCACCTTTGGTGAGATGGGTGGCATAAGTTTAATCAAATGGTTCCGCCCCAGGCGCCTGATGGATCCGGAGAGATTCCAGACGGCACTTGGGATGATCCCTTCCTCCTTTGCCCACAACTCGGCTGAGACCCTGGTGGATGCCTGGCAGAGGGCTGCCTTCGGGGCACTTGACTGGGTTGTTCCTTTGCAGCCTCTCACCCAATGCAGATCCCGGTTGGCTCCCTGGTTTTCTGCGGAGCTCGGGGAAATGAAGCGGCGGAGGAGAGGGCTAGAGAGCTGTTGGAGGTCCAGCAGGTCCGAATCTGACCAAGTGCTGTTAAGAGCCTGTGTTAGGTCTTACCTCACTGCAATGAGAGCGGCAAAGCACGCGTACTTCTCTGTTCTCATTGCGTCCGCAGATAATCGCTCGGCCGCCCTGTTCAGAGTTACCCATTCCCTCCTTAATCGGGGGGGGGGTGACCCTTTGCACGGACGTGCCAAGGAGTTTAGCCAGCATCTGACAGACAAGATCGCCCAGATCTGGGCCGGCTTGGACTCCGACTGCTCAGAGCCTGATGGGAGTGTTGCGACGGGTCTTAGAGATTCCATCTGGGCAGAGTTTGATTTTGTGACTCCAGATGAGGTGGACAGGATCATGGGGAAGCTGAGTGCTGCCACATGTTCACTGGACCCGTGTTCTTCCTGGCTGGTTTATGCTGCCCGGGAGGTTACACGAGGCTGGCTCCAGGCAGTGGTCAATGCTTCTTTGAGTGAGGGAGTCTTTCCCCGCCTTGAAGGAGGTGGTGGTGAGGCCCCTCCTCAAGAAGCCTTCCCTGGACCCGGCTATTTTGAACAACTTTCGTCCTGTCTCCAACCTCCGCTTTGTTGCAAAGGTTGTTGAGAGCATGGTGGCCCAACAGCTCCCGGTGTTCCTGGAGGAAACTGATTACCTGGATCCATACCAATTGGGTTTCAGGCCTGGGTACAGCATGGAGACGGCATTGGTTGCTCTGGTGGATGATCTCTGGAAGGTGGGATAGGGGCCACTCCTCTATCCTGGTCCTGTTAGATCTCTCAGCAGCTTTTGATACCATCGACCATGGTATCCTACTGTGGTGCCTCGAGGGGTTAGGAATGGGGGGCACCATTTTACATTGGTTCTCATCCTACCTCTCAGGTCGTACGCAGGTGGTGTTGGCAGGGGGCAGAGATCGGCCCTGAGGCCCCTCCTTTGTGGGGTTCCTCAGGGGTCGGTGCTCTCGCCCCTCCTGTTCAACATCTATATGAAGCCACTGGGCGAGATCATCTGTGGTTTTGGGGTGAAGTATCACCAGTACGCTGATGATACCCAGCTTTTTATCTCTACCCCAAACCAACCCAGTGATGCCCTCAACATGATGTCCAGGTGCCTGGAAGCAGTACGGGTCTGGATGGGGAGGAACAGGCTTCAGCTCAACCCGGCTAAGACCGAGTGGCTGTATGTACCGGCATCTCGAGTTATCCAGAATATTCCACCTTTGGCTATGGGGGGAGAGATGTTGCCCCCCATAGATAGGGTTTGAAACTTGGGTGTCCTCCTGGATGCATGGCTCAGTTTGGAGGAGCAGGTGGGAGCCGTGGCCAGGGGGCATTTGCCCAGCTTCGTCTGGTCCGTCAGTTGCACCCCTATCTGGACCGAGATGCCCTACGTACAGTCACTCATGTGCTCGTTACCTCCCATCTGGACTACTGCAATGCTCTTTACATGGGGCTGCCCTTGAAGACCACGCGGTGGCTTCAACTTGTCCAGAATGCAGCGGCGCGGGTTGTGGTGGGAGGGTCCTGATACTCCCATATCACACCCCTTATGTGCGAGCTGCACTGGTTACCAGTTGCCCTCCATGTGAGATTCAAGGTGCTGGTGTTGACCTATAAAGCCCTTCATGGCTTAGGACTGGGGTATTTGCAGGGAACCCTGCTGCCAGCAACGGCTTCCCAACGTCCCGTGCACTCCCATAGGCAGGGCCTCCTTGGGGTGCCATTGGCCAGACAATGTCGGCTGGCGACCCCTAGGGTTAGGGCCTTCTCTGTGGGAGCGCCCACCCTATGGAATCAACTGCCCCCTGGAGCTTCGGGTGGCCCCTGACCTCCGATCCTTCTGCCGTGGCCTAAAATATGGCTTTTCCAACTCGCCGACTCGGACCGATGGAGGGGAGGGGATTTTAACAATAGTTTTATACATTTTTGGCTTAGTGAGATTTCATATTTAATTGTTTTTTAACTTTTGTACTGTTTCTTTTTATTATTGTAAGCCGCCCTGGGTCCTTCGGGAGATAGGGCGGCATAGAAATCTCATTAAATAAATAAATAAATAAATAAATAAGTTTAATCATAAATAAATAAATAAAAATAAAATAAACTGTACAAAGAGGTGGAAGAGCTCAGATATAACAACAAAGGTGTGGCCAGGAGTTAATTGCAGAAGACGAACTGCTTGACTTGAACTTGGCGCCCAAGCAGTTTGCCTTCTGCAATTAACTCCTGGCTACACCTTTGTTGTTATAGCTGAGCTCATCCAAGAAGAACTGAGGAAGCTTTTTGGATGAGAAGAGAAACCAGAAAGTCCAGTTGCCTCTTGAAAAAGCACCTTTTATAATGGTAGAGAAAGTGGAACAAAAGGGAATGACTAGCAGCTGAGAAAAATGGACTCACCACATGCACCACTGGGAGACCTGAAGGGTGAGACTGGGGACAAATCATTTTAGAAAAAGTCTGTGTGGTTGCTAGGTGTCAACACTGGTTTAATAGCACATAATCAGTCTAGTGGAAATAAAAGATGTGTGAGTATAAATGGAATGGAATGGAATGGAATAAGAGTAGAATAACAGGGACTAAGACAACTATTTAAGAAGCTCCTTTGTTATTTTATATATTTATGGACAAATGAAGAAGGTATATTTGCAATAACTTCGGTTGGGGATGTGACTGTGTGTGCTTTTATACGCAGGTTATGCTGCATTGTTGACTGAGAATCTGAATTATTTGCTGCAGATATCAAGCATGTAACAAGGAATATGGATCTGAAAGTTAATGTATCAAAGACCAGGGCTGACTGGGGTGGGGGGAATAGATGGAGAAATACTATGACATGCAAATGCCAGCAGAACCGTAATGGATATTCTGTAGCCCGTTACAAAGAATGCACTATGGAGCTAAGCATAACTGTGTCCTTTTGCTCATTTTGTCATAAGGAAGTGAAAGTTAGACATGTCAAAGGAAACATAACGGTAACTTGAATAAATACTCCCAAAAATATATGTGATGAAGCAAGAAGAGGTAGGGGCCAACATCATTATTATTATTATTATTATTATTATTATTATTATTATTATTATTATTTATTAGCCTTATATGCCGCCCTCTCTCCCTAAGGACTCAGGGCGGCTCACAGAATAAAAATACAGTACAATAAATTAATTTTAAAAGGATTAAACAATACAAGCCTAATTAAGAACAAGAACAATTAAAACTATTAAAATTTTTAAAAGACAGAACCCCCACCCTTCTTGGTTCAGTCCAGGCCGGCCTGCTGAAATAGCCAAGTCTTTAAGTCGCGGCAGAAGGAGCGGAGATCCGGAGCCAAACGAAGGTCCATGGGGAGTTGATTCCACAGGGTGGGTGCCCCCACAGAGAAGGCCCTACCCCTGGGCACCATCAGCCCGCAGTGTCTGGCCGACGGCACCCCAAGGAGGCCCCGTCTGTGGGAGCGTACAGGGCGATCGGAGTGTGATGCTGGCAGGAGACGTTCCTGCAAGTACCCCGGACCCAAGCCATGTAGGACTTTATATGTTGTTACTAAGACCTTGAATCTCATTAGAATGTATATCTGATAAATAAATGTGGATAGAATTTTTTTTAAAAAGAAATATTTTACATAGAGATGGCTTGGTCAGAAAGAGTGTTAATAAGGATCAAAATGTAAAACCAATGTATGAAGAAAGAGGAAATGGGTTGAGAGAAAAAGGAAAATCATGGTTGCATGTGATGGACGTGATACTGAAAAAGATGAGATGTTTAAAGAACTGATGCTAATGTGGGGAGTGATCCATAGAAATTGGTGGAAACAATGATACAAAGGTATGAAGAAGAACAGTGAATGTGTTTGCATGAACTAGATTTAGGTTTCCATTTCTTTCATTTCCTGCCTTTATTTTATTTGTCCATTATATCTTATTACTCTTTTTCTAAGATTTGCATAAAGTTGCTTCCCCAAAAGGGACTAATGTGATGAGTATGGATGAATCCATGTATTTTTAAACATAAAATATCATGTTACACATGTAAAGCTTGTTTTTCTGTTAATGTTCTTGATGGGGTTCCTCCAGCAAAGGAAGTACACACAGCATCCTTCTCTTGACCTTGCAGAACAATTGGTTTTTGCTTTTAATAGCTCAAGCCCAACTTCCCAATGTGTCCTATGCTCTGCTGTGACTTGATTCTCAAACAGGTTCTTGCTGCTCTTCAGGACAAAGTATCTTGAGTTGAACGGAGTTGTTGCTCTGTTCCCCCAAAAGGCTACCAGATACTTTCCAGAAGCACTTAGGTTGCAGCACATCAAAAGTATACTAGGTTAGGACACCAAATCTGGCCTGCAAAATTCTGGACCACCATAATAGCAAAAAGGAAGAGGTAGAGAAGTTTCTTCCTTCCACTAGTTGTCTGGACTTTCTAAAGGACAAGATCTAAAACCCTAGGAAAGCTGCTGTGTGACTCTTCTACATTTTCAGAGCATTATCAGTAGGATGTGCCTTAAAAAAGGAGGGAAATAGAAAAGGGGTGTGACTTTTCTTCTGTAAATGGTTCCTCCCATCTTCCATAAAATACTTGATTTCCAGGCATCTAAGATCAGATCTGGAGAAGATGGCAAGTAAGTGATTTTGAAATGCTTCTTAAAATTAATTATCTTAGTGCATTGCTCAGAAACTACCTTATGGACTTGACTGATTTCCATTTCTTCCATTAAATATCCTTGACTAGTAAAATTCCCTATTTCAGCCTTCCTCAACTGGAGGACCACCAGATATGTTAGATTACAGCTCCTATTCTGATAGATAAGAAATAGTGTGCATTGTAATTGAATGTATCTGGAGAGCATCACATTGGATGAAGTCATTCTGTTTCTGTTTTGACTAGGAAAACTACAGTGGGAAGCAGAACCATTGCATCTTTAAGTGACAGTGAAAAAAGAAGTCTTTTTTTTCTGCATCAGCTTTGCTCAATCAGGGCTGATTGCAAGCATTTCAGTGTTATGTAAGTTTGACAAGCAGCATAGAAGCAAAGTATCTACATGCCAATAAGGCTAAATTTCCTTATATTTCAAGCTTTTGTGAATATTTATGGGATGATCATAGGTACAACATGTTAATATTTCAAATATTTCCAGAGTGAAGTTTCTAGTGTATAACAAAAAAACTTTCCATATTTAACTTTTCCTTTGGCACAATTAGCAAATAAAATTATTTATTAAAATTTTATAGGCTTGGGAACTTCTGTTCTTGAAGAACAATGTAACCTTCCTTGATATTTTTATGGCTAAATAACATGACTCACTCTTTTGCCTAATAGCAGTTTATAGTGCCTGCTGAAGTCATTGGTTCTATTTATTAAAATTTTAAGCTGTCCATTTCCCCCTACAAGGTGATTCCAGGCAGTTCCTCCTACCATCATTGGTAGTCATCCTACCATAATTGGTTTGCAATAATTGTAACTGTGGACAGAGCTTTACTTGACTTCAACCATGGTTGGGTTATGCTATGGAGATGTTCTACACCAGGGGTGTTAACCTCGTGGCCCGTGGACTGGCCTCCCATTAAATCTCCATTTTAACAAGGGGAAAATCGTGATACGTCATGTGACAACAACGTGACACTGCAAGTTTGACACCCCTGTTCTACATCATGAATGCAGAAATTATCTAGAACAAAGAAACTGCATATACAGCATGCTCTTCTGGCTGTGATTGTGGCTGTGATTGACAGCTGTTGTCCCAAAAATGACTCTCTCACAGCTTTCCTCTATTTTGCCGAATGCATTTACTCTGAATCCTTTAGGGCCACTAAACATCCACCAGCCCTTGGATTTTTCTCTTCTTTTTGAGTTGCTGTGATCTGTGTCATTCTGTGGGCATTCAAGGTTTAGTTCCCATGGTGGTAATTTTAACAACTTTGGATATTTTGTCATATGTTTGGGGACAAAGAGGAAAGGAGAAAGATGCACTTTAATATAAATAAATTTATTTCCCTTGCTATTGTATGCAGAAACAATGGAGAGAGGTTGAAAGAAAGACAGAAGGGAGGGAAACAAGAAAACCCTATATAATACAATTGTGGCATTCATGTTTTTATAAAGGGGGTTTGGGATTTTTATTTCAATTTGTATTTTTCAAAGGGGATATAATTACACTATCTGGGCTGGAGAAAATAGGGTGACTGCCCCATTTACTATCACCCATGGGTGATCCAGATTTTTCCTGCCCAGTTGTGGTAGCCCTAGAATAGTGGAAGAAAAGAAAATTCCAGATATAGGACAAGCATTTTTATACCCACACATTGTCCTGTCCAAGTTTGTGGGTAACTGGCTTCTGACATTCTAAATCCATATTAAAATTCAGTTTGACAATTAAAGATTACTTTCCCAAATGATTTGCAAGTAACTCACATCAAACCTCTCCTTTCTTCAAGGACTGCGGCTGGTCTTGGTTCTTCTGGGTATTCTCATAGCAGTAAAGCCTAGAGAAGCAGATAACCTTTCTCTAAAAGGTAAGGCCTTTCACTTTAGAACCCCTTTTTAAAAATTGAGTTGAAGTGTCTGTAGAGATCTGCATGTGTCTCCATTTCCTGTAAAAATGCAGCCTAAATATGTCATCATTTAAGAACAAGCTGCAGGAACAAATGCAATTTTCCAAGTGTTTTTTTTATTGCCTCAGTGTGAACAACTCACTACAGCAGAGGAAAAAAGCATGGTCATTTAAGGATAATTTGCTAACTTTTGAACTGATGCAGAAATTGAGTTTGCATTTCCTTTCTTAGTGGACACTCAAAAGTCTGCCAAATATCCCTAAGGCAGTATTTCTGAACCTTGGTGGCTGTAAGACTTGTAGATTTCAACTCCAAATTGTGTGGCTGCTATCTTGATTATTTTGATCTCCCTTACAGACAACTCTCATTGGAAGCGGATGTTTCTAATAGTTGCCAAGATGATGTCTGTGCATAAGAGCATTTCTGTAAAAATGATGGAATTGATACATGCCATATCACGTGAATACTGTATATAATTTGCCTCATTGGCATGAAAGCATATGACACTCCACTGATGCTCATGTTTACAAGTCTATTCTTTGATGGTACCACATTATAGAGAAGGGCCACCAAGAGATATGTACCCTAAACCAGGGTTCTCCAACCTTGGCAACTTTAAGCCTGACGAGCTTCAACTCCCAGAATTTCCCAGCTAAGTGGCTGTGGAATTCTGGGAATTGAAGTCCTCCAGGCTTAAAGTTACCAAGGTTGGAGAACTCTGCTCTAAACAATCTCTTACACAGGCATGACCTGTGTAAGCTTTTCCTGGTAGATCTCAAGATACCCATCCATGTCATTAGTAACTAACAAAGTTTAAAGTACTGTGTGAGTACAGAGTCAACTTTAATAGATGATTACTTAATGAAATATACTACTGATATTAAAACAGGCTTCTCCAAGCTGGTGGCTTCTAGATATGGTGGAATGTAACTGATGGAATTCAGATTAGGGACCAGGTTAGGGAAGCTATATTCTCATTGGTTTGTTTTTGTGGGATTTGATTGAAGTGCCTCCTTCAACAAAATCCAAACCAAGTGTCTCTTTTAGACACTGCAAAGAAACTGGAACCACAATTCCTTCTGCAGAATGTGGAAGAAGCCAAGAAATTAGTTGATGCTGCATATGAATACACCCAGAAACGGTAAGATTTTGCACAAAGGTTCCAGAAGCCAGGTTCATTTTGCCTTTTTCCATCTGCTTTATTTGATGAAGATTTGCTGTGTTGCTTGTTTGTTTGTTTGTTTGTTTGTTTGTTTATTTTTATTCATATTTATATGCTGCCCTTCTCCAGAGACTCAGGGCGGCTTACAATTTTTGGAGCACAACCCAATGCGCTCAGCAATAGCCTTCATTCCATTGTATATGCCTGCTTATTACTAAGCGGCATTTTTACAAAGTCAGCTTATTGCCCCCAACAATCTTGGGCCCTCAATTTACCTACCCCGAGAGGATGGAAGGCTGAGTCAACCTTGAGCCTGGTGGGATTCGAGCCTGCACTAATTGCTAGATGACTTCTCTGTATGAATGTTCAGACAAAAATTCAGGCAAACTGAATTGACAAACTGGTTCAGTATTTCAGCTATTCCTGTTTTCATTTCAACCTATATCTTTATTGTGCATGTTTTGCTGCAACGTTGTGGTTGAAAATCTCACAGCATGGAATTGATGTGGCAGTGTACAATTGGAATCAAAATACCAACAGGCATACTTACTGTTTGCCTGCCTGCATCATTAAAGGCACAGAAAGCCTTATAAAATCAAGATGATAATACTCATTTTAGCCAATGGGATAAAATCAAAGGACAAATGATTAACACGAAGAAATGTAAAGTATTAGATTAGGATTATGGAGCCTTAGTTCATCCTTAGATTTCATTAGATAACATAAAACAGTCTCTGCCTCTCAAGTTAGCATCCTTGGCTGCATCATTGTAACACACACCTTACATTTCATTTCATTTATTTGGATTTATATGCTGCCCCATCTCCCAAAGAACTCGTGGCTCACATAAAAAAGTATAGCATACAAGCAGTAAAAAAGTATTAAACCCAATCCAAATAAACGATAAGACCCCACATTAAAATGCCCAATTAAAAACCCCAATCCCCCTCAATCCAGGCCAGTCTGCAAAAACAGCCAAGTCATGGAGGCCATGAACTCCCGCCCTGAACCCAATCCTTCCCCCAAGAGAGGGCAGGTTAAAGTCTCCCAAAACCAGAAGCCTGGGGAACTCCACCGCCACTCCCGAGAGGACATCGAGCAGTTCGGGCAGGGCCGTTGCCATGCAGCTGGGAGATAGGTACGCAAGCAACAGACCCAACTGACTGCCCGGGCCCCACCTCATGAGGAGAAACTCACATCGCCTATCTGCGGGACAGTGATCTCCCTCGGACATAAAGTCTCCCTGATAACAACCGCCACCCCCCCGCCCCTACCCTGGGCCCTAGGTTGGTGCAGCACCTGGAAACCTGGTGGGCATAACTCACACAGAGGGACTCCTCCCTCCGGACCCAACCAGGTCTCTGTGATGCAGGCCAGGTCCGTGCCCTCCTCCTCAATCAAATTACTGAGGAGGGGAGCTTTATTTACCACGGACCTGGCATTCACATAGACCAACCTGAGCCCAGGGGCCTGACCTCCCAAATCCCCAGGGCAGCAGGTGGAAACATGGGGGTCGGAGCGTGCCACAGCTTGAAGACAGCGGGGGCACACTCCCAGTTGATGATACGGCACCCCGTTTCTTCACCCCCCACCATATCCAATCGCTGTGGGGATCATAACCCCCACCCTGGCCCCCAAGGCCCCAGGACCACCACCCCCTTGCTGCAATCCATCCCGACCTGGATGGAGCTGGGGTATGACTCAGCAGAACCTCCCCCACATTTCTGCCAAAGTCTACATCCCACCCCTCTCCCTAACCCCTTTAAATACATAGTAGTTATAAAATTTAAAAGAGACCCTTTAAAACCTTTACGTTTACAAAAATTATAAAAAAACCCTTCGCACTGTGCCACCTCTCGGGATCCCAGGATCCGTCGTGAAGGCAGGCCTTAGCTAGTCCGGCAGGCCAAACTAAGGACAGGGGGACCCTCCTTAGGGCCTGAAGTTCCGCAGCCGTATAAGCGATAACCATGGTTCAATCAAGGAAAATATGAGAGTGAAAGGCCAGATGTTATGTTCAAAGTCTGGAAAAATACGCCACAGCATCCATGGGAACAACCATCCCGGGGACCCTCTCACAGTCTCCAGGGCGCCAGCAGATTGACACAACAGCCCTGGACTCTCACTCCGGTAGGTTCCCAGAGCCTGGCACATAGATGACCCAGTGGGGCGGCATCCCCAATCCCTGCTGCTCTCCCACCGCATTACATGTATTTTCTGATTCACCAGGTTAGAAGAAAAACTAAAGAAAGAGACAATACGCCCTTCAGAGCTCCTAGTGGCTTTCAAACAACCTATAGGAAAAACTCGATTGCATGTGAAAGCTGCTCATTATATGCTGGTGACCTTGGACCTCTTGAAAGAGAAGCTGCAGGATGTATTTCCTCAGGAATTCAATATCACAGGTATTTTGCATCTTTGAACTAACACACTAACTAAAAGTATAAGATAATGTTTTCCTTGTCAGTCGTGTCCACCTCTAGGGCAAAGTGCTCATTTCCGTTTCTTGGCTGAGGGAGCCAGCGTAGTCCGAAGGCATTTTCTGTGGTCATGTAGCCAGCATGGCTATATGCCAAAAGTGGATGGAATGTTGCTCCCTTCCTACCAAAGTGATCCCTATTAATCTACTTGCATTTGCATGCTTTCGAACTGCTAGGTGGGCAGAAAAGTAACCAAAAGTAGAGGAAATAAAATGCTGAGTTTTCTTCCATGCTTAATTTACATTCTTTGCTATTTGCATATCATAACTTCTGCAATAACTTAGCTTGTCACAGACAGATCAAAATTAATACCAGGGCTGAGTGTTTTAATTTGAAAACTCCAACTCAAATGTTTATAATATAAGCTTTTAAAATATCAAATGGTGCTCATAAGCATGCAGCCTCACACATTACCAACTCACGGAAACTAGGTTGTGGAAACTACATTTGCCTTTCTCTACTTCTTGCAATACGATTTCCCTTGTGGAAAACAAATCTATATGAAGGGAAACTCTGCAGGAAAATATACCTGTTCCTGGAAAGATAGATACAGAGGTGCACTACAGATTTATTAAGAGAAGCTTTGCAAAAACAATGTGCATTCGTCAAAATTATAGACAAAAACTGCATGGCTTGGGAACAGGTGCAAAAAAAAGATGCCTGCAATCTATTTTTTTTTAAATCTCAAACTTGTAGAAGCATAAGATGAACTAAATATGAGGAACTGAGAAGAAACTGAATTGACAGATTTACCCATTCATTTTGACCACAGAGTTCATGTATACTTCTTGTCCAATCATTTTCAAAGAGGAAGCAAAAGGGAAATGTTTTTTTTAATCTAAGAATTTAATCATTTTATGTTAGATGTCAGTTGATGGTTGGGTGGGGCAACGACAACAAAAAAAGACCTGGATAATAATTGTTTGTAAGAAGCTAATATTTTTATATGGAAGCATCTGCCTTCTTCATGGGAAATCTTTTCAGAGAATACTTTTGACTGTCTTTTTTCTCAAATCTCGTCCTATGCATCAGGAAGAGCCTTTTGTTTTCTTTATCATTTTCAATACCTTTTTGATGTGTTAAATAGATTCAGTTGCATAATAATGCATGAGGCTGAATTAAAACACTGCCCAGAACCCTCTTTAAGAGAGATGGGCAGTTTAGAAATATGAAATATACATACATACATACATACATACATACATACATACATACATACATTTCCAGATGTCTGGTAGGCGGGAAGTATCATCCCGTTTATTCATGTTATGGGGGTGTTTCTCTATTTCGATGGCATAATATGAATAAACGGGATGATACTTCCCGCCTACCAGACATCTGGAAACTAGCCCTAATCAACAAACGAGTCCCAGCCACGAAAACCAACACCGGACCCAAAATAACACATGATGCCACCACCAATCTTCCTCACCAGACTCAAACCCAAGCCCACCCCACAGACAAAAGGCAACCACCATCCAGAAACCAGACCATAGCTGCAACTCCAGCTGCTACACCCCCCTCCGACCCCCAAACTAAGCAAACTGACACACTCTATAAACACTTAGCCAGACCTCAAACTCGGAGCCAAACCAAGGCCCAGAATGTCACATCACAGCCTTCCACCCAGGATACTACATCATGGAACTCAGGAGATTACAAACAAAACCTCAGGAGGTTGCAACACAGACAACGACCCAGGAGATAACAGCAAAAGACCCAGGATGTCACAACAATAAAACTCAGAAGGTCATCACACAGTCCACTACCCAGGTAGCTACAACACAAAAGGCTGAAGGACACACAGCCACTACCTCAGCCACACAGGCTCTTACGAAAAAGCCAACCAATCAGCAAACACCAATTCCACCAACCAATCAAGAAGCAACAACACAGCCAACAACACAGCCAACCAACCCTCTTACAGCAGAGCCAGCACACCACACACACCCCTCCAGTATTTATAGAGAAGGCAGCTCAGATCACGCTTTGCTGGCACAAGCACGAAGCCACCAGCCTGAAGATGGCGAGTGGGATCTCGTCAGCGTCGCCAAGGTATTCTCAATCTTACATGGGACAAGACCGAATACACCAAGACCTACATACCTTTACCCATGAAAATCTACGAAATATATATATATATATATATATAGGTTGGTGTATTCGGGTCTTGTCCGTAAGATTGAGAATACCTTGGCAAGCTTCGAAATCTCATCCGTCATCTTTGGTGTCTTCAGCCGTTCTTCTGGGATGACAGATGAGATTCCAAACGTTGCCAAGTATTCTCAATCTTACATGGGACAAGACCCGAATACACCAAGACCTATATATATATATATATATATATATATATATATATATATATATATATATCTGCAAAGTTTGGCAGAAAGAAACCTTAATGCCAATATACCTATAATAATGTCAACATTACTTTTATAACATTTTGCCAAAGTCTATAAGAGCATTAAATGTTAAAAAGAACATTGGTAAACTGGAGATGATCCAGAGAAGAACGGCTAAAGTGGTAGGAAGTTAGAAATTAACTCCTATTTATTAACATTACCCAAGGGGTGGGTATCTTTAAGTTTAGAGAAAAGAAGATCTTCAAATTGATAGGAGAAGCTAGATTAGAGTGTTCTTAATTGTTCCTAAGGTAGAACTGAGATCAATGGATGGAAATGAAAGAGAAAGAGATTGGGGGCTGACAAAAAACAAACAAACCCAACCCTGTAACAGCTAACAGATAACAGATAACAAATAATCAGAGTTGGAAGGGACCTTGTAGGTCATCTAGTCCAACCCCCCTGCCCAAGCAGGCGACCCTACACCATTTCTGACGAATGGCAGTCCAATCTCTTCTTGAAAGTCTCGAGAGATGATGCTCCCACAACTTCCGACGGCAAGGTGTTAATTACTGGACCATCATGTAAAGGAAAGTGGTGGTCTCTTCTACCTTGAAGTAGAGGAAAGTGGTGGTCTCTTCTACCTTGAAGTCGTTTAAGGACCACCCAAGCAGTCACGCTTCAGAGATGCTATACTTGTATTCTGTTTTGCAGATCCTGCATTGAGCAACAGTTTGACTCAAAGACTTCAATATGGTTGCTATTGAACAGCATGCTTAACTTGGCTACTGCTTAACTCATTTTCTGAATTTGCATAATACCTTGACTCCTAAAGCAGCCATATAACCTGCTAAGTTTCACACACTGACAAAAAATGAATCAGTTAAAATTAAGCAAGGAATGTTTTAGGAATGCAAGTTGCAACCACTAAGTAAGTTACTGATTACTGCAGAGTAATTGGTTGGAGCTACTATGAATGGTATTTAATAGCTATCCAACATCTCTGAAAAAGGAAAATGTTTCACCTTTTGACCCAAAGGTGCTTTTTCAAAAGGCAACTGGACATTGTTTTTTTCTTGAAGTTGTTTTGCTTCTCATCCAAGAAGTTTCTTTAGTTCTGTTCTTCAGTTCTTCACTTCAGAAGTGAAGAAGCTCCTTGGATGAGAAGCAAAACATCTTCAAGAAAAAAACAATGTCCAGTTGCCTTTTGAAAAAGCACCTTTGGGACAATCATGACGTGGATGACTGAGAATCTCCATAGACTTTCACCTTTTGAACTTCCTCATCCTTACAAAGCATAAATCCTGCTTTCAGTTTTTAAAGTATAATTCAGAAGACAAGTGATTCTAGTCTTGCATTCTTCTGTCATTTTTGCCGCCTTGAAGTCTAAATCCCTTTATTTTCCTACAGATGTGCTGTCCCCTTCCCAGATGCAAACTATCTACAAGGCATCCGGATGTGCTTCCCAAGAGATCCGTACAAAGCCATGTGATGAGAAGACCCCTTACCGGACCATTACAGGCGAATGCAATAACCTGTATGTCTTGGTGGCTAAGACCCTAGTCTAATTGTTTTTAAGTGCTGATGGCTGCTAAGTGAAGAAGGTCATATCTTAAGTTTTGTGGAAACTATTATGGGTTCCTTTAAAAAAAACTGTGATGTTTAGTTTAAGATTTACATTAATAATAATAATAATAATAATAATAATAATAATAATAATAATAATTTATTAAACTTGTATGCCGCCCTCTCTCCCTAAGGACACAGGGCGGCTCACAATATAAAACACAATACAATAGTTTACTTAAAAATTAATTAAACATTACAAGCCCAATAATAGTAAAACAATTAAATTTAATTAAAACTACTTTAAAAAAATAGAAACCCCACCCCCCTTGGTTCAGTCCAGACCGGCCTGCTGAAAGAGCCAGGTCTTCAGGTCCTGGCGGAAGGAGCGGAGATCAGGGGCCAAACGAAGGCCCAAGGGAAGCTGATTCCACAGGGTGGGTGCTCCCACAGAGAAGGCCCACCCGGCGCGATGTCTGGCCACGGTACCCCAAGGAGGCCCTGCCTGTGGGAGCGTAATGAAAACATTAGTTTTCATCCGTTACTCATCTCAAAATGGCCAGAAAATGTAGCATCAGTTTCTGACCATTGACCAAGCATTGGTCATAAGAGGCTTCAAAAGCTGCTTGGGTCACAGGTTATCTTCCCACTCTTTCAGTAGAGTCTATTGCAGGGATGTCAAACTGACAGCCCACAGGCCATGCCCACCCCAGCTCCATGAAGGGGGAAATCGTCACGAAACGTCACCTGAAAGCAATGTGACATGGCGAGTTTGACACCCGTGGTCTATTGCACATGCAAAAGTACCGTGTTTCCCCGAAAATAAGACACTGTCTTATATTTTTTTTGGCTCCCAAAAACACACTAGGTCTTATTTTCGGGGTAGGTCTTATATATTTATGGTGCCAAATAGTGGGTGTGAGTGTGTAGGGGTGTTTTGGTGCATGGTTGCTCCCTGAAAAGTCTTCCTGGAACTGGAGATTTACACTAGGTCTTATTTTCGGGGTAGGTCTTATATTAGGGCAGGTTTAGAAAATAGTGCTAGGTCTTACTTTCGGGGTAGGTCTTATTTTCGGGGAAACACGGTATATGCTCTGCATTTTGAAATTTACTGGTTTGGTCCTAACCTATTGTGCTTCTCCTTATGATGGGAAGTCACAAGAAAGACATCAGGGTGCCCCAGGGAAAGTTGCACTCCGACAGTGAAGTCATTCAGCACTCTTTAACCTTTTTGGATAAGCAGCAGAATTGGGACTTGAGTCACTTGACCATGTCTAGAATGGCATGAACCACTTCCTTTTGCTGGGAGATTTCTTCCTGGAAGACAATAGGGCTGCCCTCAACTGATGAGAATGGTATGGTCTGGCAAAGAAGAAAACATTCCGAAATTCTCCAGAATGTGCCATCTCTGAAGTTGGCATTTACAAACTAGATGTGTTCTGTCAACTCAACCAGTTGAATTTTATCCCACAAACTATGGTTAAATTAACTAAAGTTTAGCATGATGAATAAAACCAGTTGCTCAGTCAGGAATAAGCTCTCTTCAGGCATGAAATGTCAGTCTATCTGGGTCTCCATGATCTCAGTCCTCTTCCCTGTAGAACAGCTAGTATTGTTCAGTTAAATACAACCAGCTAAATATGAGCCAGCAGTGTTCAGCAGCAGCCAAAAAAGACAATGCAATCCTAAATTGCATTAACAAAGGGACACAATTGAGATCAAGTGAGGTACTAATACCAATCTATAAAGCTTTAGTAAGACCACACCTAGAGTACTGCATCCAGTTTTGGTCACCACATTACAAAAAAGATGTTGAGACTCTAGAAAAAGTACAGAGAAGAGCAACCAGGATGATGAGGGGACTAAAACATATGAAGAACAGTTGCAGGAACTGGACATGGCTAGTCTAGTAAAGAGAAGGACCAGGGGAGACATGATAGCAGTCTTCCAATATTTGAGGGGCTGCCACAGAGAGGAAGGGACCAAGCTGTTTTCCAAAGCACCTGAAGGCCAGGCAAGGAATAATGGATGGATACTGATCAAGGAGAAATTCAACCTAGAAATAAGGAGAAACTTTCTGACAGTGAGAACAATCAACCCATGGAACAGCTTGCCCTCGGAAGTTGTGGGAGCTTCATCACTGGAGACTTTCAAGATGAGATAAGACTGCCATTTGTCAGAAATGGTGTAGGGTCTCCTACTTGGGCAGGGGTTGGACTAGATGACCTACAAGGTCGCTTCTAACTCTATTAACCTGTAAAGTTAGATTTACACTAGAATGGAGTTGGCAATGGATGTTAATACCTGCCAACCTGGGGTGACTTTGGACATGTTTAGGGTAGAATACAGGGTGATTGGCTAGACAAGGAAGTTCAAGAGGCCTCCTGGAAATTGAGAGTCAAATCACTTTTATTTTATTTTTAATTTTTTTTATTTTTTTATTCATATTTATATCCCACCCTTCTCCGGAGACTCAGGGCTTACAATTTTGGGATACAACCCAATGCGCTCAGCAATCCTTCCATTGTATATGCCTGCTTATTACTAAGCAGCATTTTTACAAAGTCAGCTTATTGCCCCCAACAATCTTGGGCCCTCAATTTACCTACCCCGAGAGGATGGAAGGCTGAGTCAACCTTGAGCCTGGTGGGATTCGAGCCTGCAATAGTTACAGGCAGCTGGAACTAAGTGCTAGGCATTTAACAGCCTGCACCACCAAGGCTCTTTTATGACATGCCCATTGCCAAGAAGTCTGCTTGTACACCATCCTCAGGAAGAAGATGGTTACCCTGGCATCTTTTCTATCTCAATTTGTAATCCAACATACGAGAATCCAAATACAGGTAGTCCTCAACTTAACAACAGTTTGTTTAGCAACCATTCAAAGTTACAACGGCCCTGAAAAAAGTGACTTAAGACCGTTTTCCCCATTTACGCCCATTGCAGCATCCCCATGGTCACGTGATTAAAATTCAGATGTTTGGCAACCAACTCGTATTTATGACAGTCACAGTGTCCAGGATCATGTGACTTACTTTTTGTGGCCTTCTGACAAGGAAAGCCAGTGGGGAAACCAGATTCACTTACCAACGGTGGCAAGAAAAGTCCTAAAATGAGGCAAAACTCGCTTAACAAATTTCTGACTTAGCAACAGAAATATTGGGCTCAATTGTGGTGGCAAGTTGAAAACTACCTGTGCTGGACTTTCTTCTGGAGCTAAACCTCAACATTTAATCAGAATATGGATGATTTATTTGCTGCAACATGTGTGAAGATTACTTTATTATTGGATTTAAGGGTTGGCATTGTGTGTAAAGCAAGACTTATTGCTTTTAAGAGCTCTCTTCTAAATGCCCTTTTGGGCTGAATGAAATATTGCAGGAGAATTCCTACTATGGGGGCTAGCAACCGTCCATATGTCAGGTGGCTGCCTCAAGAATATGAAGATGGCATCTCTCTCCCACGTGGCTGGACAGAAACGAAGCAGTATTCTGGATTTCGTCTGCCCTCAGTAAGATATAATCCCTATTTCTCTCTAATTCCAGGATGATCAGTTTGAAGAGAGGAAAGGATTCTAAGGGAGAAAAACAATTGGAAGGGGAGGAGAGAATGAAGAGTTGAGGCAAGGGGATTAGAGAAATGGAATAAGTGATGTAATTGAAGTATCATAGCCAGAAATGTACTGAGGAGTCCTAAATTTGTCTGCCAAAGCAGAAGTGATCCAGGTAGAGTTTAAGGCCTAAATGATCTGGTACTTTTGTACACTAGTTACAGCAACAGAAAACAGGAATAGAGTGTGATTTTCATGAAAGTGGCAAGAATCGTATCTTATAGTTTTGCAGATGAAAAGATACTTTGTGGTGGTTAAATCCTGACTCACTTAAAAAACTTTGAAGATATAACATAAATATATCAAGTATGCAAACAACTAGAGTGCACATTGGGCTCCCAACTTGCTGAGCAGCCGTGTACAAAATCACAACCACAGCTTAGACCAGGGGTGGCGAACAAGTTTGACACAAAGAGCCACAATTTTAAACTGTGAGAGTCAGAGAGCCACACCACGCTCGCTGGCCCAGTTGTTTCCGAGGATGGGCCGGGATGACGCAGGCGGGGACTACGCTAGGAAATCTCTCCTCAGAGATCCCTCCTCAGAAGCAGCATAAAAATCAAACTTGGCAAAGAGCCACAGTATACAAAATAATATAATATAATAATAATATAATAATAATATAAGAGGCAAAAGAGCGCATTCATTTTGGCCGGAAGCCGCATGCTGCTCGAGGCAGCGTGTTCACACCCTGGCTTAGACCTTTGTCTATTTATTATATTGCAAAGACAAGACCAATTAAGAGGGAGGCACAGTGTCATTTATAGCATGGCATAGGTATGTTCTTTGAAAAACCAATCTGGGTGCCTTTATTATGATCACTTCCTACTAGGTCAGCATGCTAGCTGTGATGTCTTTAAAATGCAGTTAGTTCTCAACTTACAATCATTCATTTATTGACTGTTTGAAGTTACAACACTTATGACCGTTGCAGCATCCCATGGTCATGTGATCAAAATTCAGGTGCTTGGCAACTGAATTGCTAATCCAGCATAAGAGTAGAGATCTGGAGGTTGAATGCATCGTTGGCACCATGCACATAAAAATATTTTGTAAGCCCTAGAGAGAAACAGCAATAAAGTTAAGGGAGGAATAAACAAGAGGGCACAAATAAATGTCCAGACAATCTCATGATGATTTAATCTGCTCAGCATCTACAGGCTATTGAAGCTTTCTCAGAACAGATGGAAAGATCCAAGCACCCTGAAAAAAGATGACTATTTGACTGGATGCTGAGCAGAAGGACTTCAGATCCCATATATAAGGCTTTTGAAATTCTAATACCTAATAGTAATAATTAGCACATAATATATTTGATATAATAACAAAACATAATATAATAAGATTAGATAATAGTTAATTAGATTAAAAGCATTTATTTGTTTTTAATGAAGTTCCAGGATGCCAACCATTTGTATTTAATTCTTCTGCCTGAAGACCTTGTGAAGTCATTCCACTCTCTTGTTTCATCAAGGAGGAGACTCCTAGATCAGTCATTCATGAACTTTTCTTTACCACGCACCCCCTTTAAATGCCTTTTGTGGTCACAGACCCCAAGACTAAACTCAAGATTTAAATCATAACATTTCTTTGAGCCTTCATGGACCCCCAGTGACAACCTTGTGGCCCCACAGGGGTCTGTGGACTACAGGTTTAGGACCACTGTCCTAGATGATTTCATTGGCAGTTTGTGCAAGTATATCTTTACATTCTTTCTCCTAAATTAGCATGTAGCAATTTGTAGTTGTTTCCAGGTGAAGTTTCATAAACCCCTTTCCTTTCCTTCTGTTTCTGACACTCTTGATAATAATTTCTTGGTAACAGGTCCGGGCTGTATCCAATGACATCGTCTTCTTTCCTAATGTGAACTTCACGAATGATGCTTTCCGCTCAGCCATATTTATGCAATGGGGGCAATTTTTAGATCATGATATGGATTTTGGACCTTCTGCAACAGCGACCCTCACCTTCATGAAAGGGATAGATTGTGATAATAGCTGTGAGAAAGGGCCACCGTGTTTTCCAATCAAGGTATGATAAATTCTGTATCTAATTCTGCATGGATTAGCAACTACCAAGAGACATTCAGGACCAATGTCCCAAAGGTACTTTTTCAAGAGGCAACTGGATTTCCTTTGTTTTTCCTTGAAGATGTTTCACTTCTCCTCCAAGAAGCTTTTTCAGTTCTGACTGATAAACCTCCAAGTGACCTCAGGGACTCTCAGAAGGAGTGCTAATGACCAGATGACTGCACAGAATATAAATCTTTCCATTCTTTACCCTTCAATCAGAACTGAAGAAGCTACTTGGATGAGAAGCAAAATGTCTTCAAAAACAAAGAACATCCAGTTGTCTCTTGAAAAAGCACCTTTGGGACAACCATAACCTGGATGATTGAGAATCTCCATAGACATTTAGGATGAGTGGAAAGCTCATTAGCAAGGAACTCCTGAGTCTTCATACTTTCAGGGCTTCTACTGACAACCACTTAGATTTGGCAGTCTCTGTTCTTCATCTTCCCAATGCTTCCTAGTTCTGCTTTTCCATCTTTATCTCCCTGTCCACTTCCTTGGTGTCTATTCTAAGCATGTGCAAGTGAAGAGATAGAACATGGCCATAACTTTCTGGTCTTCTTGATAGACTAGATCCAGAGGAAAGCATGATTAAATTAACAGTGAGATTCATAAGAATTTGGGCTCCCTAATGGCATTTGGGGCAAGAGTTTTCTCCTCTTATTATTAACCACTCTTTCTCTCTCTTAGCCCAGCCAACCTTAAAAATACATTAAAAATGTATAGAAGTCTCTAGAACAAAAAGAGAGAGAATATCTAATAATAAATGACTATTTTGTTCAAAGTCATTGAAGTACAGGAGTCATTGAATCCTCAACTTTTTATTTATAGAGGGGTTTCTCCCAAAAAAATCAAGACTGGGTTTCTTATTCATATAGTTATCCCCTTTCCTGGACTGGCTATAGCTCACTCCTCAGTTATGCTCTTTCCTGGACCAACAATATCTGCTCATTGTTAACTGCACCCTAGTCACCTTCCATCTTGATTATTATTGCAATGCGCTCTACATGGCGCTGCCCTTGACAAGTATCCAGAAGCTTCAATTGGTTCAAAATCTGGTAGCCTGCATGGTTTTGTGCAAGCCTAGATTTGCACCTGTGACACCTGTCTTGCGGGAGCTGCATTGGCCGCCAGTTTGCTTCCGGTTGCAATTCAGGCTGCTGATTGTTCTCTTTAAAGCCCTGCATGGCCTAGAATCAGGTTAATTGAAGGACAGCCTTTTCTCTGTCACATCTACCTGACCCACTGGAGCAGGGAGGCAGGGAATATTATGAGTCCCCTTTCTTAAGGAGGTCCATCTAGTGGGATCAAGAAGAGGCACTTACTGCCCAATGGCTCCCTCCCTGTGGAACATTAGGTTGGCTCCCATTATGACACTCTTTCACAAGGCCCTGTGTCACAGCCCCATTGGAGTCGGGACCCGAGGAGGAGGATGAGACGGAGCTAGGGCCGATGGAGGAATGACTGGAGGAGCAGGATGAGACAATCCTGGGTCCCTTGGGCCTGGGAAGGGTCACCAGCAAAGGCGAGAGGACACAGGATAACCAAGTGAAGGGGGAGAAGAGGGCAGGCAGCAGAGTAGAGGAGCAACGGAGCTCTGGTGATGAGCAATTAGTTACCTCTCCCTCCCCCTGCCCCGATCCCCGAGCACAGAGAATGGAGAGGAGGCGGGATCAGCACAGGACAACCTGATGGAGGAGGGCGCCCTGTCCCTCTTCACAAGGCTCACCTGGGGAACGAGATTTAAAGAGACGCCGTTGGGAGGGGGTGCTTGTCTGGAACAAGCGTTGCCTTTTTCCAGTCTCAGGTGCTGTTACCGATGTCTGGATACTTTGCTATGGCTTGCCTTGCTTGCCTTGCCTTGCTTGCCTGGCCTGGCTATGTGCGACTTCACAGAGACACAGTTCTGCTCTGGGTTGTGCTGCAGTCCCAGTGAACTCGTCCTGTGATGAGGACTCCATGGAACCAAATTCCCTGAACTGTGGCTGCTCTCAGAACTGTGCTGCTCCTCTGAACTAATATCAGCCAGGAACTATTGGAGGTGCATGTTTAAGGCTTTGCTCCTGGACTTGCAGTGAACAGTGGGACCTTTAGAGGTAAGTTGGAGCAAGAAAGGGGAGTTAAGCCTTCATTCCGGCTGTGTTGCTTCCATGCCCAGCCCCGGGTCATCACACCCTGAAACAGAACATAGTTCTGCCAATGAATCTGGGGATCCCATAGTCATATGGAGCAGTGGTTACCAACCAGTGGGCCAGGGGCCACTGGTGGTCCGTGAGAAAATTTGGGTGGTCATCAGAGAAATGTCACCCCCCAAAGCACCCCCCCAAAGCAATTAACCCAGGGTGCACAGGAACACAAGGCTGCGCCACCCACACGCAGGAACAGAAGGCTTGCATCGCTTGCATTGCTAACAACACGAGGTAGTGATGGGAGGGGGGAAAGGGAGGAGGGGGGGACTTGCCTCACTCACCCCACACGCCTTGCCTGACCCCTGATATGGAGCCCATCCAAGTGACTGGCCTGATTTTTGTCACTAGGTACATGAGGGTTTATTGGTTTTTGTACTGGAATTTTACCTTTAATAAGCCACCCAGAGTCCAATGTGAATGAGTTGATCAGCCATACAACTTTTCTTAATAAATAAATATAAAAAAGACTGCATTGCTGAGCCAGCATGCTTACTGGGTCGAACCTCCTGATCTGACTTGAAGGTCTTCAGATGCTCACTTATGTGGCCACGATTACTCAGGCTGATAGGGGTTGAACTCCAAAACTCATCACCAGAAGTAACTCATTCCAGAATTGGATCATATTTGTACATTTTCCAAGCATGCCTCTGTTGTGTCGTATGTTCCTGTTAAACATTAATGGGAGAAAGGGGAAAGCATGAGGATAATGGTGCCAACTGCAGAGTGTTGGATATTCCTTTGCTTGGCATATTCCTCTGCTTGGCAGAATAAAGGAAATATGTTTTTTGGACCTGAGAATTTAAGCTCCTCTTCATCTTTTTGCTCTAGATCCCACGCAATGATCCTACAAAAAGGCAGTTTATGTGCATCCCCTTTACCCGGGGAGCTCCTGCGTGCAACGGTGGCTATGCCATTCGCAATCAGATCAATGCAATCACATCCTTTATTGATGCCAGCATGGTATATGCCAGTGAAGATAAGTGGGCAATGCAGCTAAGAAATCTCACTAGCAGCCAAGGACTGCTGGCTGTGAATGACAGGTTCAACGATAGAGGCCTTGCCTTCCTCCCTTTTGGCAATCCTGAAGGCTTTCCGGAAACTTGCAACATAACAAATAAAACCCTCAAAATCCCCTGTTTTTTGGCAGGTAAGTTATTTGAAAGGTGCATCATTTCTTTGGGGCTGCTCTTGCAAACTGAAGTCACACCTAGTGAAAGTGATAGCAGGAAGAGATCAAAGGAATAGATGGCTGCAACAAAGATGATTAGGGGACTGGAAGCTAACACATATAAAGAAGGGTTGCTGGAATTGTTTAGTTTAATGAAAAGAAGGACTAGGGATGACATGATGGCACTGTTGCAGTATCTCAGGGGCTGCCTCAAAGAAGAAGGAGTTAAGCAATTCTCCAAAGCATCTGAACACAGGAGCAGAAGCAACAGGTGGAAACTAATCGAGGAGAAAACCAACCTAAACTAAGTAGAGATTTCCTGACAGAACAATTAATTACTGGAACAGTTGCCTCCTGAAGTTGTGGGTGCTCCATCACTGGAGGTTTTTTAAGAATTTTAATTTGTCTGAAATGATATAAGGTTTCTTGCTTGAGCAGAGGGTTGGAGTAAAAGACCTGCAATGTGCTTTCCAACTCTGATATTGTGGAAAAGACTGATCTGAATACTGTAGACACTTGGAGAGCTGCTGTAACTCATTTAAGAGTTTTCAGGTCTCAATTCTTTATCATTAGTAGTCTCTGGTGAAATGAAACTTTTGGGAAAAGCTGGAGGAGGGCGCCCTTGTGTGAAGAGCAAAGTACCTGAGCTTAGATATCTGACCAGGGTTGTGTGAGGCCTTTGAAAGTGGTACTTGTAGATCTGCAGATGAAGCCATATGCTTTGCACCTTCAAAGAAGCTGTGGTGTCTTCTGCCCAAGCATGAAACCCATGAAAGAGGGCTTGCTGACTTCGAGAGAAGCGTTTTGCACATGGCTCTGTCAGCAAGCCACTATGTGATAGCACCAGACCTTCAGAATGGGCTTCCAATGGACCTGAGATAAACTCTTCAATTTAGATTTTTAGAGAACAGCTACAGACTTGCCTGTTCACCAGGGCATTCCCTGAAACCTGAATGGTTTTACAGTATACAAAGGTTATTTTGCCAATATTTTCAAGAGTGGTTTGCCATTGCTAGTGGTTTACAAGAGTTGAGAGAGACTGGCTGATCCAAAGTCACCCATCTGGCTTCATTCCTCAGGCAGCACTAGAACTCACTGTTTCCCAATTTCTTGTCTGTCTGTCTGTCTGTCTGTCCGTCCGTCCGTCCATCAATTCATCCATTTATCTTTTGTTTCTCACTGGAGAAAGCAATTATATATGGAAAAGTTAGGGGTTAAAGGATACCAGGCTGTCAAAGAAAATAGTGGCTGGACACCATCAAAGCTGACACCAGCCAGAACATAGAAAAACTCAAAGAAATAGTGCAAGATCAGAAGATGTGGAGAGACCTGGCCCATAGAGCTGCCAAGAGTCAGACTCAACTGAATGGACATCATCATCATCATCTTTTGCTTCACACTCTTTGTCTCTTCTCTCTGGGTGGGGATATAACAGTAAAATTGAGTCAGGGAGCCTAGAGAAGTCTGGATTTTGTGTGGCCAGTCTCTACCATAGTCCAAGAGAATGGTTATTCTTATTCCTTCCATTTAGACCAGTGTTTTTCAACCTTATCAACTTTAAGATGTGTGGACTTTGACTCCCAGAATTCCTCAGCCAGCCTTACTGGTGGGAGAATTCTGGGAGTTGAAGTCGATACATGTTAAAGTTTCTAGAGTTGAGAAACACTGATCTAAGACAATGTGGATGATCTGCGAAGCATTAGCTTGGCTTCACATAGCCTTGCAGAAGCTAAAATTAACTTCCTCTAAATTGCATGCTGGCTGGGATTATTTGCATGATATATTAACCCTTTCCCTTCACTCACTTAACTGTATCGCTGGAGAAGATTTACACAAGATGTCTTTTTTGGCGATGTCCCCTCCCCTCCAAATGTCTGCTTCTTGTTCAAACTCCTCACCTGGAACAAAATATTGACAAATATGACATCTCTGTTGCAATGATGCTTTCTTATTCTGACTTTTAAAGGCGACAACCGAGTTAATGAAATGCCAGGGTTGACAGCATTGCAAACGCTTTTCATGCGGGAGCACAACCGTCTGGCCACTGATCTGAAGAGGCTGAACCCACAAATGAGAGCAGAAGAACTCTACCAGGAGTCCCGGAAAATCTTGGGAGCGATGATGCAGGTGGGGGATGAATAGAAGGCACAGTTCTGTTTAAGTGACTTAATCCCTCTGGGCAGCCCAGAGTAACCAGTCTTATAGAGCAGGGGTGGGGGGAACTATGGCCCCTTTGTGACCTATGGACTTCAACTCCCAGAATTCCTGAGCCTGGTTGCTCCCCTCCCTTTCTATAGAGTAAGACCATGAGGGCGGAACACTGACTTGAGCGTGACACCTGCCATCTAAATTTAGTTACTTATTTACAGGAAGTTCTTGACTTAACAACCATAGTTGGAATCAGAATTTTTGTTGCTAACAAGGTGAGTTGCTCAACTTCTTTTTACTACCATTGCAGTAATTCACTGCAGTTGTTAAGTGACTCACATGATCGTTAAGTAAATTTTGACTTCCCCCATTGAATTGGCTTGTCAGAAGCTGGTGGGGAAGGTCGCAAAAGGTGGTCACGAGACCCTGGGATGTTGCAATCATCGTAAATACATGCTGGTTGCCAAGCATCTCAGTTTGATCATGGATGCTGCAATGGTCGTAAGTATGAGGACCAATCATAAGTCACTTTCTTCAGTGAACTTTGAACAGTCAGCAAACAATTGGTTATAAGTCGAGGACTATCTGTATCTGTCTCTTAAACTTCTATCTCATTTTTCCTCTAGAACAGGGGTGTCAAACTCAAGGCCCACAGACTGGATCCGGCCCGTGGGGTGCTTACATCTGGTCCATGAGGCCGTTCTGGAAACACCACCCTGCAGTGCCTCATTCAGCAAAAACAGAGCTCATGAGGGCCACACAAGGCTCTCCTGGGCTCCATTTTCAGCTGCAATGGCCTCCTGCAGTCCTCTGCTAGAAAAAATGGAGCCCGGGAGGGCTGCATGTGGCCCTCCCGGGCTCCATTTTCACTGGCAGAGGGTTGCAGGACGTCGAGCGGCCATGCCCACCCTGGCTACACCCACTCGGCTCCCCCAACGTCAAACACAACCCTGATGCGGCCCTCAATGAAATCGAGTTTGACACCCCTACCCTAGGAGCTCAAAATAACATATGAAATACTCACTCCATGATGTGTCCCCTCCCAGAAGTGGTATTCAGCAGGTTCTGACCAGTTCTGGAGAACCGATAGCGGAAATTTTGAGTAGTTTGGAGAACCAGCAAATCCCACCTCTGACTGGAGATTTTACAGTATCCTTCCCCTGCCACGCCCACAGAACTGGTAGTAAATAATTTGAATCCCACCACTGCCCCTTTCCCAACAACAACTCTGTGAAGTTGAAATACATTTTAAAACAGCTGAGATTGAGAAACTTTGCTTCAAAACTATCTTTACTACCACGGTGCTCCATGGCTGGCCTTCAGTCATCAAATGTTAGGCCTAATCATAACTGTGAAGATGTTTTGAAGCAGTCTTTAATTTAATGCATGCTTTCCACTCCTTGTAGGTCTGAATGAGGCTTTCCCAGCTAACAAGTCTCTCTCTTAGGAATGGCTTTCCCCAGGGGTGGGATTCAAAATTTTTAACTAGCAGTTCTGTGAGCGTGACTTAGTTGATGGGTGTGGCTTGGTGGTCATGTGACTGGGTGGACATGGCTTGGTGGTCACGTTATTGGCTGGGTGTGGCCAACTCAATATTACTCACATTGAGGTACGCATCTCCTCGCCTGCCCTCTCATGACTGTGGGGATGCTGCAACAGTTGTAAGTGTGAAAAATGGTCATAAGTCACTTTTTTCAGTGACATTGTAACTTTGAATGGTCACTCCACACAAGCAATGTACCAGCAAAGGAGGGGAAAAAACTCCAGAGATGTTCCTGAGACAGGAAGTCTAGTCCTGCCAAGAATGTAATAAGGGTTAATGGAGAGGCAGTTTCTGTAAGCAACACCAGAATGTTTCCTTCCTGCCTTCCTTACAGGATTAGGCCAGTAATTTCTTCTAACAACCGGTTCTCCAAACTGCTTAGAATGTTAACAACCGGTTCTAGAAAATAGGTGCGAACTGGTAGAATCCCACCCCTGTCTTTCCCCATTTGTGGAAAAAGGAGTTACCAAAAAGAAAGCTTCTATGGCAGCTTGCCTTGCCAGGGTTTGATCATTGAGGGTTATGGTGCATCCCTACAGAAGGTGCACAATCACTAGGAACTTAGTGTCGGCATTCCTATGAAACAACATGTGTGAAACAAGATTCATGTGCAATTTCAAAAAGGTGGTTAATCCCAGTTTAGGTCTGGTAATAATTCCTCTCAGTGAGCCCAGCTCCATGATTAAGAAAAGGGGTCTTAAATATTTGCTGACATAATATCTGTGCACTCAGTTTAAAGGACAAGTAGTCCTCAACTTATGATCACAATGGAGTTCAAAATTTCTGTAGTTATACAAGACATTTGTTAAGTGAGTTTGCTCCATTTCATGTCCCTTCTTGCCATATCTGTTAAGTGTATCCCTGTGGTTGTTAAGTTAGTAACACAGTTGTTAAGAGCATCTGATTTCCCTGCTGACTTTGCTTGTTAGATGGTTGTAAAAGGCCATCGTGTGACCCCGGGACACTGCAACCGTCATAAATATTTAATTTAATTTAATTTAATTATGAGATTTATATGCCACCCTATCTCCCTGAGGACTCAGGGTGGCTTACAATACTAAAAAACATATAATACAAATGTTAAAAATAAATTAAACCCAAGAAAATCTCATAATCATAAAAACTAAAACATTTAACACCCATTTAAAACCCTGATTGATAAATATGAATCAGTTGCCAGGCATCTGAATTTTAATCAAGTAATCATGGGGATGCTGCAACTGTCATAAGTGTGAAAAAAGGTCATAAGTAATACTCCCAAAGAAGAGGGAGTCAAGCTATTCTCCAAAGCCCCTGAGGGCAGGACAAGAAGCAATGGGTGGAAACTAATCAAGGAGAGAAGCAACTTAGAACTAAGGAGAAATTTCCTGACAGTTAGATCAATTAATCAGTGGAACAACTTGCCTCCAGAGCAGAGGTGGTATTCAGCAGGTCCTGACCAGTTCTGAAGAACCAGTAGTGCAAATTTTTAGTAGTTCAGAGAACCGGCAAATACCACTTCTGATCAGCTGGGTCTTCTTTCGTTGCCCTGCACAGGAGAACAAACCTGGAAAGTAGGTTAGTGAGGTGGGGAGGAAATGGGGATTTTGCAGTATCCTTGCCCTGCCACGCCCACCGAGCCACACCCACAGAACCGGTAGTAAAAAAAAATTGAATCCCACCACTGCTCCAGAAGTTGTGAATGCTCCAACACTGGACGTTTTTAAAAAGATGTTGGATAACCATTTGTCTGAAGTGGTGTAAGTTTTCCTGCCTAGGCAGAGGGTTGGACTAGAAGACCTCCAAGGTCCCTTCCAACTTGGCTATTCTATTCTGTTCTGTTCTGTTCTATTCAAGCCACTTTTTTCAGTGCCATTGTAACTTCAAACGGTCACTAAACAAACCGTTGTAAGTGAAGGACTATCTGTATTCTGTCTTGTTGTAAGCCTGCAAAAGAGATACTGTAGAAGCCAAATAAGTATGTACAAAAAATGTATAGTTAAGAACAAACCTCATATCATGTTGAGGAAGACTGGTCTTCTGCTTCTAATATTCGATGATCATTAGTCCGAATGACTCTACTTTTTGTCCTTTTGCTCCAGATAATCACCTATACAGAATATATACCTGCCGTCCTGGGGGATTCTAGGTCTCTGCCTTCTTACAGGGGCTACAATGACTCTGTGGATCCTCGAATTGCCAGCTCCTTTACCAATGCTTTCCGTTTTGGGCATACTTTGGTTCGGCCCACTGTCCCTCGCTTAGACAGCCGTTACCGGGTTCTGAGTCAAACACCCTTAGAAAACGAGTTCTTTGCTACATGGAGAGTTATCTATGAAGGTAAATCTCAGCAAGCAGCCAATTTTGGATGATCTCAAAAAATTAAGCTGAAATGGACCTGGTTATTTCTTGGATAGCACGATCTGGGAGTTGTCCTGAAGGTGCTGCTTAGAGTAGATAGTAGCTGTATCCACAAGAGCCTTTGCGTAGTTTTGTGTTGTGTGTTGGTTGTGTACATTCCTGGACTAAGAGGCCCAGCTCACAATAACTCACGCCTTAGTCATCTCTTGTTTGGGTTACTGCAGCATGCTCCACGTGGTGCTGCCCATGAAAAGAAGCTTAATCTGCTGCAAATTGCAATGGCACAGACAATTGTAGATATTAATTGTTTGGCATGCAAGACACAATTGTTTTGGGAGATGTATTAGCTACTGGTATGCTTCTGGGAGAATTCAAGGGGTTAGTAGCTAACCTTTAAAGCCCTTCATAACTTAAAGCTGAATTATTTACTCTCTCCTCTGGTATCTAGTACCCATCTTGTTATGTCCAACAGGAGTAACATGCTCTGGGTCCCATCCAGAGGTGGTATTCAGCAGATTCTGACCAGTTCTGGAGAACCGGTAGCAGAAATTTTGAGTAGTTTGGAGAACTGGCAAATACCACCTCTGACTGGCCCCACCCCCATCTATTCTCTGCCTCCCATTGAGTCCCAGCTGATTGGCTGGGTCTTCTTTGGTTGCCCTGTAGAGGAGAACGGAGCTGGAAAGCAGGTTAGTGGGGTGGGGAGGGAATGGGGAATTTGCAGTAACCTTCCCCCAGGAGTGGGGAGGGAATGGAGATTTTATAGTATCCTTCCCCTGCAATGCCCACCAAGGCATACCTACAGAACTGGTAGTAAAAAAATTTGAATCCCACCACTGGTCCCATCCACAGGAGAGTTTCATCTGACCCAGAAACACAGCCTTTTCTGCCATTGTGCCCATCCTCTGGAATATCCTCCTTCTTGAGATTAGATTGCCCTAACTGTTGGTCTTTCATCAGACATTAAAAGCTTGGCTTTGCCATCTAGCCTGGTAACCTGGCTGTATGGGTGAATTGGCTTCATAGTTTATTTGAATGTGGTGTGCTGTAAATGTTCTCAGCTGCTCTTTTATGCTATTGATGTTGTTTTTAAAATGTTGGTGTTTTACTATTTATTTTGTTGTTATTTTTGTTATAACTACCCAGAGTTATATCTATGAGATGGATGGACATATAAATCAATTAAGTCAATCTTCTAAGATTAAATAATGTTTAAACTTAAATAAGGTTAAAAAAATAACTGGGAATAAGTCTTGACTGATAGCCAAATCAGCTGGTCAAAATATTGCTTCTTCCTCATCTCAGTTTCACACTGCAATAAGGACAGTATTTAGTGTGTGTTTCCTACTGTCAAGTAATGTTGGATGGGAGAAGTAAGAAATTCAGGGGAATCCACCAATTTTTCTCCTTAATATGCCCTATCATAATAAAGGTTGGAGTTGCCCGAAAATCAGCAGATTTTATACCTATTGAGTTTTCTGCTGGCTAAAGAACTATCAGGAGGGTTTTTTCGTTCAGCTTTATGAAGACCTCTAAGGCTATCTTGCTGAGATTTCGCCTTATGTTTGGTTGAGAGCTACAAGATGGGCATTGCTTTTGAAAGTTATTTCCTGTCTCTTCCAGGAGGCATTGATCCCATTCTACGAGGCCTAATAGGTACACCAGCCAAACAGCCGAGACAAGATCAGATAGTAGTAGAGGGTCTCCGAGACCGACTCTTTCAACAAGTTTCAAAATTTGGATTGGATTTGCCATCATTCAACATGCAGCGTGGCCGAGATCACGGTCTCTCAGGTAACAAGAGTAGAGTGTTCCCATTTTGTAGGAAACATCAGAGATTGTGGATTGCTGCCACATAGCCAAAACTAATGTAGAAAATTACAGCTCAGCCTTAAAAATGTTTTGAAATTGCAACATAGAATGAGACTAGAGACTAGATACTAGATTTTTCAACTGAGCAGAACTTTTGACCACTATTCTTGTTCTATAGGTTATAACGCCTGGAGGCAATTATGTGGCCTCTCACAACCTCGCAATGAAAATGACCTGGCCCAAGTCCTCCAGAATCCCCAACTGGCCAAGAAGTTCATTCAACATTATGGGACACCCAAGAATATCGACCTCTGGATTGGGGGAGTGGCTGAGCCCCTCATCCGGAATGCCAGGGTTGGGCCTCTATTTGCGTGTATTTTTCGGAAACAGTTCCAAAACCTTCGTGATGGGGACAGGTGTGTAAATGCTATTTTACTGTGGCCACTTGATCTACTACATAGCAAATGAACCTGGAGGAGCAGGTGGGGGCCGTGGCCAGTGGGGCATTTGCTCAGGTTCGCCTGGTCTGCCAGTTGCGTCCCTACCTGGATCGAGATGCCCTACATACGGTCACTCATGTGCTCGTTGTCTCCCGTCTGGACTACTGCTATGCTCTGTACATGAGGCTGCCCTTGAGGACCACCTGGAGGCTTCAACTTGTCCAGAATGCAGCGGTGCGGGTTGTGATGGGAGGATCCCGATACTCCCATGTTACGCCCCTCCTGCATGAGCTGCACTGGTTACTGGTTGCCCTCTGGGTGAGATTTAAGGTGCTGGTGTTGACCTATAAATCCCTTCATGGCATTGGACCAGGGTATTTGCAGGAGACCCTGCTGCCAATAACAGTTTCCCGATGTCCCATGTGCTCCCACCGGCAGGGCCTCGTCTGGGTGCCGTCGGCCAAGCAATGTCGGCTGGCGGCTCCCAGGAGTGGGGCCTTCTCTGTGGGAGCACCCACCCTATGGAACCAGCTGCCCCTGGAGCTCCAGGTGGCCCCTGACCTCCAATCTTTCTGCCATGGCCTAAAAACATGGCTGTTCCAACTTGCCTACCCAGACTGATGGGGGGGGAAGGGTTTTTAGTTGTAGTTTTAACTCAAATGGTTTTATGAGATTTTTGGTTTAATAGTTTTTTTGATATCTGTATCGTTGTTTTTATCATTGTAAGCCGCGCTGAGTCCTCAGGGAGATAGGGTGGCATATAAATCTAATAAATAAGTAAGTAAATAAATAAACAAACAAACAAATAAACCCCAATTGTTTTCACTACAGAAAAGAAAAATAGAAAGTTGTGCTGCTACTCAGGGATAGAAGACATGCTTTGAATGAATAAGATTCAGTTCCCAGCATTCCCAAACACTATATTAACCTGAAAGGAAAATGATCCCTTAAAAAATTATATACACAATAAACACAGACAAAAATCTGTTTTGCTCAGTTTCCCATGGTATCAACTTAGAGTTACCAACTCCAGCTGAAACCATCCATGGAGTTTGTTTGTTTGTTTATTTATTTATTTATTTATTAAATTTATATCCTGCCTCACTTCCCCCAACGGGGAACTCGAGGCGGCATACAAAAAGATAAAAACAATTCCTATACAATGTAAAAACAAAAACTCATTCGTATCAATCCAGACGTACACTGGGGAAGAACAAGGTCTCAATACCATGCCCTCTGACAAAGCCAGGTCTTAACAGCTTTGCGGAAGGCAAGTAGATTTGGGATGGTTCTAATCTCCGCGGTGAGCATATTCCAAAGGGACAGTGCCGCTACAGAGAAGGCCCTAGCCCATGGACCCACCAGCCGACATTGCCTGGCCGACGGTATCCGGAGCAAGCCCTCCCTGTGAGATCTAACCGGGCGCTGGGAGGCATAAGGTAGCAGTAGGCGGTCTCACAGGTATCCCGCTCCTAAGCCATGAAGGGCTTTAAAAGTTGTCACTAGCACCTTGAATTGCACCCAGAAGACCACCGGTAACCAATGCAGCTCATGGAGGATAGATGTTATATGGGCACGCCTAGGTGCACCCATAATCACTCGCACGGCCGCATTTTGCACCAGCTGAAGTCTCCGAGTGCTCTTCAAGGGCAGCCCCATGTAGAGCACATTGCAGTAATCCAATCAAGAGGCGATAAGGGCATGAGCAACCATGTGTAGAGCCCCCGGTCCAGGAAGGGTCACAACTGGCGCAACAGGTGAACCTGTGCAAAGGCCCCTCTAGTCACAGCCGTAAGATGGTGGTCAAATTGTAGCTGTGGATCCAGAAGGACCCCCAAGTTGCGAAACTCATTCTGAGGGGAGCAATTTCTCTCCCCCCAGTACCAAAGTTGGATAATCAACTGAACCCCGAGGGGGCAAGACCCATAGCCACTCGGTCTTGTCAGGGTTGAACCTGAGCCGATTAGTCCCCATCCAGACCCTCACATCCTCCAGGCACTGGGACAACACCTCCACGGCCTCACTAGATTGACTGGGGACAGAGATGTACAACTGGGTATCATCAGCGTACTGGTGATACCCGACCCCGTGTCGACGGATGATCTCACCCAGCGGTTTCATGTAGATATTAAACAGGAGGGGGGAGAGGATGGAACCCTGAGGAACTCCGCATGGCAGGGCCCTAGGGCTCGATCTCTGCCCCCCCCCACCAACACCGACTGAGTCCGGTCAGACAGGTAGGAGGAGAACCACTGTAAAACAGTGCCTCCCACTCCCAACCCCCTGAGCCGGCTCAGAAGGATACCATGATCGATGGTATCGAAAGCCGCTGAGAGGTCAAGAAGCACCAGAATGGAGGAAAAAAACCCATCCTGGCCCCGCCAGAGATCATCAACTAGTGCCATCAAAGCCGTCTCAGTGCTGTATCCAGGCCTGAACCCAGACTGCAAGGGATCCAGATAATCAGTTTGCCCCACCCTGTAGCCCCTCCCCCCAAAATAAATAATTACTGATTAAAACTGATGCAAACATTTAAAAAGAAAAATATAATCACAGGACTGGAAGGGACCTTGGAGTTTTATAGTCCAACCCCCTATTCAAAGTTGGAGTCTCGTGTCTGTGGAGAATAAAGCTAATGTGTGTCTTATGGTCCAGAGCGTCTTGTAGAGCAAAAAATACTGTAAAATCAAATGATGAGATATCAATTTATTTTTAAAAGCAATTTTAAATGGCTTTTTAATGGGGGGGGGGGAAATCCATTTTTAAAAAAGACTGCATTAAGTAATTCCATTTGTATGTTAAAAATTAAATGCCCCAAATTAAGGGCAAGTGGGGTTTTGAAAAATATGTTTGAAGGACAGTTTTCTGAAGTAAAGGGCTGACCTCTGAAACAACAGGCACTTTAATGGCTTCAGCAGTGGATGGAAAATAACGAAGGGAAAACCCAACCTAGAACTAAGGAGAGGTTTCCTTACAGAACAATTAATCAATAGAATGGCTTGTGGGTTGTTGTGGGTGCTCTAACACTGGAGGTTTTAAACAAGAGATTGGTCAACCATTTGTCTGAAATGGTATCTGCCTGAGTGGGAGTTTGGACAATGGCCTCCCAGGTTCCTTCCAACTCCTTTGTTCTGTACTGCTTCATTCCAGCAAGAAAGTTTCTGTAAATTTGGGAGGCTGCTCTTCATATGACAAGTTTCTGGGTTCCCCCCTCCCCAGGTTCTGGTGGGAGAACCCTGGTGTCTTCACCCCAGCCCAGCAACAGGCTCTTAAGCAAGTCTCATTGCCACGCATCATCTGTGACAATACCTACATCCGCGAGGTACCTAGGTTCATTTTCCGAGCCAACCAGTATCCACGTAATTTTGTCAACTGCAATGCCATCCCAAGGTTCAGCCTCTTTCCATGGAAAAAGTCTCCTAAATAGATCAGTAAAGGTAAGATGCATTTGGTTTCGGACACAACTATGCAATCTTTACATTTGCATTTGTGAGCTTTTCCTTGGGGTATCATTTTAGCCTTAGTTATAAAACAATATTCCTAGAAGAGAATGCAAACATGTGTGCATGTATGTGTATGTTTGTGTGAGCGGGGTGTGTATGTGTGTGTCCCAGAGGATATGTGCAGTCTTTTCTGAGCCCTCTCCTCCCCACCATAACTATTCTCAGTGCCTCATCCTCTGTCCCCTCTCTCAATATTTTTCAACCTCAACAACTTTATGTGTGGATTTCAATTCCGAGAATTCCTCAGCCAGCACGTTTCCTGGCTAGTGAATTCTGGGAGTTGAAGTCTACACATTGTAAAGTTGCTTAGAATGAGAAACATTGCCCTTGCTTTCTTGAGATCGGAGGGGAGGGGAGGAAGCCCATGCAACAACAGAAATAACTGGAGCTGCAAAGGAAAAGGCAAGCAAGTAGAGCCATATGTGTGCATGCATACATACATACACACATACCATCTTATTTCACACAACTTGCTAAATCATAATACAACAACTGTTTCCAAAATATGCTAATATCAAACAAAGAACCTCTTACAACTTAATGTGGTTTCCTGTAACGTTCTGAACTATAAGCCAACCAATCCAAATTAGCCTTGTCTTGCCTGATGCTCATACATACAGTACAACATGCGATACTGCAAAGCCCCAATGACATACCAATCTTGCTAGATAGGAAAAGCCGATTTTGTTAGAAGTCACTTTCTAATCTGATGTGTTGTTGGGGTTGGCCCCAAGTGCAGATTCTGTGCAATTCATTACTGTGCACAATTTTTAAAGGAAAATTAACAAATATCCTATCTTACCCTCTCCATCCTCCCTCACTTAGAAATCCTCTTCTCCAGAGGATAGGTTTATTCAGTTTATCCTATTAAAGCACCATTTTGCTCTGCAAGCAGCAATTCAGTTTTGCCACTTCCTATTTAATTTGAGGAAACAGAATAATTTTCAACATTTCGTTTAAAAAAGAGAATTTTGGTGAAATACAATGGATAGAGTGGGGTGGAAGACATGCCAGAATAGCTAGGTTCATAATTAATTTTCTGTTTTTTTTCTCTCTCTCTCTCCTCTATAGAAGAGCATCCCAGAAAGTTCTGCCAGCAATCTGGAATGTTTGTTTTTGAGAAAGCATTCTTTAACCTGCTTTAGCTGTTTCACCTCACTGCCATTGCTTATGCTTAATCTGGAGCAATGAGAAAGGAATGCCAAATTAAAATAGCCGTCTGCAATGTTCAAGATGTCCACTTTTTCAAATCATACAAGGCATTCAAATTATAGAAGGTTCTCTATTTGTGGAGTGCACGAAATACTGTTGCGATTTCCTTCTTGAGACAGAATAGAGCAGAATTTGTGGAATGTACAACATTATTCACTAGGTTAGACAAAGATGCTAGCAGTGGTGAATAGGAAAGGCTCTGCGCAAAGGCACTGTAATCCCCTGCATTTTAAAAAATGCTTTTGTTAAGTTTGCATGAAGAGTCAGACGCGAAGAGCTTCAGTGAAGAGTTTATTAAGTGACTACAGCTCGAATGGACCCGACTTGGCTGGGCTACGGCTGCTTCTTATAGCCAGCAGCCGTAGCTGCCAGCCAATGGGAGTGCAGGGTTTTTCCAGCACTATTTAAACCAATCCCATTTGACATTTTACAAGAACAGTTCAAAATAACCAATAACATTTAATTTCCCCCAGGAAACTTTAGAAGTTACCACCTTGTGAGCTGATGCATTTCACTTTTTGTCCAACATATACAAAAATATATGCTCATTTGCACATTTCTAATCCAGAAAGCTTGAATCTGGAGAGAAATGAAGATGGATGCGTACTTATTTTGCTTTAGAGAGATCTATTTCACAGAAAACCAGAAGAATAAACCAGACAATATTGTGCCACATGAAACAGCAGCCTATAAGCATAATTATCTTTTATATTTCTGAATTCAAAAAGTATTGACGCAGCTCTTTGTATCCATTCATTTTTATTAATGATGCAATCCTATCAACAGTTCTCTTTAAACAATAATCAGATCTTTCTCCCAGCTATGCCTAAGCAATTATTAGAATACAAAACTGATTTTAAGCAACAGGCTGTTAATCCATATACATTATATACCCACACCCATACCCAGAGTTTATAAGTGACAGTGCTAGATGCCCAACTAATACCAGTTCTTTGTGTACATAACTGAAGAGAAGTATTTAAATCCAGCTTTGTGTCTGTAAATTTTTCACAGCCCTGTTAAAAAAACTTATTCTAAAGAGAATGCAAATGTCTACTCCTGATTCAGGGTCAAAGTTAACACAATGCACCTGATTCAAAGTTTTTAATGTTGGCTAACAAAATAGTTTTGTGGAGCCGAAGCTCAAGAAAGTGATTAGATTACTGGAATGCCCTTTACATGGTACTACCATGGAAGACTACTCAAAAACAACTGTTGTTGCAAAATGAAGTAGCCTGTTTGTTGGCAGATGAAAGTCACTACTCACACATAACATTGATACTGGTTCTGTAATGGTTCCCAGTAGGTTCTGGCTACAAATCAAAGTGCTAGTTTTGGTCTGTAGAATCCTATAGGATGTAGCATGTATTTCAGATTGATTCAACTTCTCCAGTACAAGCTTAGTTATGTTGAAGGTTCCTCTCCTGTGGGAGACTTGATGGACAACAACATAATAGTGCTCAGTTATGGCACCAACTCTCTACAAGAGTCTCCCAACAGGACATCCTTGGGGGGGAAATAAAAAAAAATCAAGAGAACACCTACAGCTCTGTGGTCAAAACCTCACCCTTTTCTTCCATATTTTATTTATTTAACTTCCTGCCTTTATTACTTTTACAAATAACTCAAGGTGGTGAACATATCCAACACACTTCCTCTTCCTATTTTCCGCACAACAACATCCTTGTGAGGTGAGTTGGGCTGATAATTTTGCACATTTGATGTATTTTAAAAAGATTCAGGGCTTTGGCTGCATGGTTATCCTGATCTTTTTGCCGCCTACCCCCCGCCCCCCATCGCCACCCAATGAATGCTCCCATCTGGAAATACTGAGTACAACTGGTCCAAATGTTTTTCACTTCAGGAAAATGTGGTAGTTGGGGAAGTGAATCAGGATTCTAACAAATACGCAATACTGCGCAGGGAGGCCACAACTTCCTTATGTATTTACTTATAGGGTTTGTTAATTGCCCAATTTTATTTGATTCCCAGCATCTGGTTTATAGTACTCCACCTAAAATGAACTGTCCTTGACAGTAGAAGCTGGTTAGTGCCGTTCTGTTTCATGTTTTAGAGTATGAGCGAAAGGAGCTATAAGTCCCCAGGTTCCAGGTCCTCCATGCAGATTCAAGGTCCTGTCCCACACTTCCTGTCTCATACTTCTGCTCTGATTTTGATTCTAATCTTTCCAAGCTGACAAATCCAGACTCTTGATTTTATTGCAGCGCACAAAATCTCTTGGATAGCGGTTAATTCTGAAAATATCTCTGGACACTTCTTTGATGTGTGTGTTGTCACAAATGACACGGGAAAATGACTCACTTCTCAGAGCACGGCGCTGCCATGAGGTAAAAACTTCACGGTTCTCCCACCAATATCTGCCAAAAAAAAGGGTGAAAAGTTGCAATAGGTGAATAATGATGATAGGAATCATAATAGAAATAATAATAAAATTGACTTGAGGAAGTAAAAATAGTACTTTAGTGAGCCAAGAGCTGAAGGGTTAATCATAGAAAACCATTTCTTTTGGTGAGCTTCTCTGGACATTGGTCACAGCAGGGAGAAGCAACTAATCATCTTGGCTGATCTTAAAAAGCTAAGCTGGGCTGTACCTCGAAGTATTTCTATGGGAGACCACCAGAAACCCTCAGTGCTGGTAATTTGGTGACTGCCTTGGCCATGTGCCTAGAGAATAGTTAGCAGCTTTAGTACAGAACAGTTGCTCACACAGCAAATACTGTTTCACTTTCCAAACAGCCCTCACCTCTCTCACACACTGGCAGCAGGCTAGCCAGAAGAATACCGATGGATGCTGGTAGGCAGAATTTTTTCCCCTTATTTTCCTCCCCCAAAACTAAGCCCCACCACATAGTTTCGTAGCAAAGTAATGATCAAAGTAAAATAAATGATAATTAAAACTACCATATCACACAATCACTTAAAATCAAAAATAATTATAGCTAAGCACCCACCTGTCTCCATCTCGGAGTTTTCTAAACTGAGTTCCAATGAGACAGGCCATGAGAGGTCCCACTCTCCCATTTGGGACAAAGGGCTCAGCAATGGCTCCAATCCAGATGTCAATATTTTCAGGTGTCCCATAAAGGTTGATGAACTGCTTTGCCAGTTTACGATTGCGAAGGACTGCAGAAAGCTGGGCTTCATTGCTTGGAGCAGAGAGGCCACAAAAACGCCTCCAGGCATTGTACCCTACAAGAAGGAACAATCATCATTACAGACAGGGAAGTTCCTATATTTAAAAGGGGGTGGGGCTGTATCACAGCGACCATCTTGAGTTTACTCCCCTGCCCCAAGTATCCCTAGTTGCAAGTAATCCAACTTGTGTTGCTGGATTTGTTTAAACAGGAAACAAATCTGATGTACGTTTTAAGAATGTAAAGAAAAAAGTGACTTTCCCGCACAAATTATTTCTAGAATGCTGTAGGATCTGCAAGCAGGTGTTACATAATAGGCATCTTTTTAGTGTCTCTGTCAGGCTGGGATTCATTTTGGGTCTATTTTAAAAACTAGTGAAATCATGCATATCGATAGGGTCTGGGCAGGGCAGGGCAGGGCAGGGTAGGGTAACAGGAAAGAAAAAATGTGCATAAAGTGTAGAACAGTCTTCTACTTATTTATTTATTTTATTTATTTTATTGGACTTATATGCCGCCCCATCTCCGAAGACTCGGGGCGGCTCACAATTAACACAAATACAATAAATTATTAAAAGAAATTAAATCACTATAAAGTCCAATAAAACCGAATCAAAAATTAAAACCGTCCCATACCCCTGTAAGGTAATCACAGCCCGACTTGGTCAAATAGCCAGGTCTTCAAATCACGGCGGAAGGTGCGGAGGTCAGGGGCCAGGCGGAGGTCCAGAGGCAGATGATTCCATAAGTCAGGGGCTGCCACAGAGTAGGCTCGCCGTCGGGGGACCGCCAGCCGACATTGGCCTGCTGACGGGACCCTGAGGAGCCCCTGCCTGTGTGCCTGTACAGGGCGGTTGGTCCCCGATATCGGTAGGAGGCGCTCCCTTAAATATTGTGGACCCATGTTGTGTAGGACTTTGAATGTTAAAGCCAAAACCTTGAACCTCACCCAGAGCGCAACCGGCAACCAATGCAGGCCGCGCAGGAGGGGGGTAATATGGGAGAATCGGGTAACTCCCATCACAACCGGCGCGGCAGCATTCTGCACCAGCTGCAACCTCAGGATGGTGTGCAAGGGCAGTCCTAGGTAGAGAGCATTGCAGTAGTCAAGTCGCGAGGTAACAAGGGCATGAGTGACTGTATGCAGGGCATCTCGGTCCAGAAACGGGCGAAGCTGGCGAACCAGCTGGACCTGGGCAAAGGCCCCCCTGGCGACGGCCCCCACCTGCTCTTCCAACTGGAGCCACGTGTCCAGGAGGACCCCAGGTTCCGTGCCCTATCCACAGGGGGCAACACCACTCCCCCTATGGTCAACGATGGACACTCTTGACTGGACCGAGATGCCGGTATGTACAGCCACTCAGTCTTGGCCGGGTTGAGCTGAAGCATGTTTCCGTCCATCCAGATCCGTACCGCATCCAGACAGCGAGTCATCACGGAGAGGGCATCACTGATTTGGTTTGGGGTGGAGATGTATAACTGGGTATCATCAGCATACTGGTGATACCTCACCCCAAAACCACGAATGATCTCACCCAGCGGTTTCATGTAGATATTAAATAAAAGGGGGGAGAGGACCGACCCCTGAGGGACCCCACAAGTGAGCGCCCTTGGGCTGACCTCTGTCCCCCTGTCAACACCGATTGCGACCGCCCAGAGAGGTAGGAGGAGAGCCACCGAAGAACAGTGCCCCCCACTCCCAGCCCCTCAAGGCGTCGCAAAAGGATACCATGGTCGATGGTATCGAAAGCCGCTGAGAGGTCTAATAGGACCAGGACAGAGGAAAAACCCCTGTCCCGGGCCCTCCAGAGATCATCCATCAGTGCGACCAATGCCGTTTCCGTGCTGAAACCAGGCCGGAAGCCCGATTGGTACAGATCTAGGTAGTCTGCTTCATCCAGGAAAAGTGGAAACTGCTGAGCCACCACACTCTCAACAACCTTCGCCAAAAAACGAAGGTTGGAGACTGGACGGAAGTTGTCCAGGGCAGGCTTCTTCAGGAGGGGCTTCAGATATGCTGGGACTGCAAATCCCAGAATTCATCAGTCAGCCCTCTTAGACAGTGGTGGGATTCAATTTTTTTTACTATCGGTTCTGTGGGCGTGGCTTGGTGGGCGTGGCAGGGGAAGGATACTGTAAAATCTCCAGTCAGAGGTGGGATTTGCCGGTTCTCCAAACTACTCAAAATTTCCGCAACCGGTTCTCCAGAACTGGTCAGAACCTGCTGAATACCACCTCTGCTCTTAGAACTCCAGGAATTATGGTCCCACCAGATCTGAAAGCTGTTGGAAAGGAAGACAAGAATCTGTACCTCAATGGAATTACATCTACATAGAGGGAAGCAAGCAGTGGTTCTGTTTTAGGCCCAGCACATCTTCATAAATGATTTAGATAAGGGAACAGAAGGACACATCAACTCTGCAGATTATACTAAACTGGCAGGAATAGCCAACACCCCAAAAGATAGACTCAAGATCCAGATGGATCTTGAAAGACTTGAGCACTGGGACCTATCTAACAAAATGAAATTCAGTGTAGAGAAAAGTAAGGTTTCACACTTAGGCAAGAAAAACCAAATGTACAGGTAGAGATTAAGTGAAACCTGGCTCAATAGCAGTAACTAGGGATCTTGGATTGCATTGGCTTTTTTGGCAGCGGCTGCATACTGCTGGCTCATATTTAAGTGTTTGTCCACTAAGACTCCAAGACTAACAGAGGGGACCAGATCAAGATCACATGAAGAATTAGTACCGTTTTATAAAGCCTTAGAATACTGCATTCAGTTTTGATCACATATTACAAAAAAGATGTAGAGATTCTAATAAGAGCAACAAAGATGATTTAGGGGACTAGAGGCTAAAACATATGAAGAACAGGGGAATTGGGTATGTCTGGTCTAGCAAAAAGAAGGACTAGGGTTGAGATGATAGCAGTGTTCCAATATTTGCCAAAAAGAAGAGGTGAGGTCAACCTATTCTCCAAAGCACCAGAAGGCAAGATAAGAAACAATGGATGGAAACTCATCAAGGAGAAAAGCAAACTAGAACTAAGGAGAAATCTATTTAATTATTTGAATCCCTAACAGTGAGAACAATTAACCAGTGGAACAGCTTGCCTTCCGAATCTGTGGGTGCTTCATCACTGGAGGTTTTTAAGAAGAGATTGGTCGGACACTTAACTGGAATGGTATATCTCCTGCTTGAGCAGTGGGTTGGACTAGATCTAGAACACCTCCAAGGTCCCTTCCAACTCTGTTCTTCTGTTAATTTGGACAGCCTTTCTTAAGTTGCTATTCAAAGGACAATGATAAATCTGCCTTTACAATAGGTTACTGTACCTGGCAAACCATGGTCTCGTCCCCTCTGCAGGTTCAGAGCTGATAGATCAAGACCAATATGCCTCAATTGTGCAAAGAGCCGTTCTTGAAGCTCCTCAACCATCATCTGGTCCTGCCTCATCAGCTTGGAATGGTTTATCATGAAGCCACGGACGATGGGATCAATGCCACCTAGAAGAGAAAAGCAACGGGGATCTCTGAAAGGAAAGTATCTTCTAACCAAGGCTTCCAGAGCTTTAGATCTTTTTTAAATTAGTAACTTGCTTTCTACATTTAAATTCAAGAGATAACTCTCTGGTATATTCATTTAAGGAGAGTCAGTTAGGTGTTGGTGAGTTCTATTTCCATTTTACTGTAGGCCCAAAGCCAGCTGGGTGACCTTGTGTTGATCACTCTCTTTCAATTCTAGGAAGAAGAAGGCAAAAATATTCTTAAAAGTGTCTCCAAGGAAAGTATAGTAACTAATGCAGCAGTCAAAACTGACTTAAAGGAGAAAAAGAAAACAAGAAAGAAAGAAAGAAAGAAAGAAGGAAGGAAGGAAGGAAGGAAGGAAGGAAGGAAGGAAGGAAGGAAGGAAGGGAAAGGGGAGGGAGGGTGGAAAGAAAAAAGGAGGGAAGGAAGGAAGGAAAGAAAAAAAGAGAAATTTGATACAGGGTTTAATAGTTTTAAAGCTGCCTTATGTTTTATTATTATACTGGCACAATTAAACTGGTAATGTTTATCCCATGGAAGGTCAAAATATATCTATCTTTGTGTTTAGACTACAATTTTAATCTTTCCTCTCATTATTGGCCATGTTGACATAATTAAACAGGATTAATTGATAATTTGTCCACATCAAAAATTCATAATCTGTGACCCCATGGTCCTAGCAAGCTCCCCAAATCTTTGAGACTCAGAGCCATTCCAGAAGTAGCTGTTAATTTATCATGTGCAATGTGAAACTGTTGACATTTACATAATACATGCAGCATAATGATCAGATTAAGTATATGAACATAATTTAAATTAATCCATACTAATATATATTTGAATTAAATGAACACAAATCACAGTTCGGAATGCAGCAGCCAGCAAGACATGAAAATGAGGACCTCAACTTAGAAAATGATGCCTATTCTAACCCCCAGGCAGCCCACCAAGACCCATTGTCTGAAAGAGGCGTTTTCCCAGGTCCCAGTATCTCACTTATTCTTCATACTTCTTCCCTGGTGGCAGAAGCTCCCAAAGTCCCTCTGGGTGACAGTTGGTCCCCTGCTTTAGAAATGTCAGTCTCCTTGAAATGTCATTGTAGGACAGCCCTATGCTTCAGTGAGCCAATGTTGGCAGGACAAGGGGAGAGCCGTGGTGGCACAGTGGTTAGAGTACAGAACTGCAGACTACTTCTGCTACCTGCTGGCTACCTGCAATTTGGCAGTTCAAACCTCACCAGGCTCAAGGTTGACTCAGCCTTCCATCCTTCTAAGGTCGGTAAAATGAGGACTCAGATTGTTGAGGGTAATAGGCTGACACTGTAAACCACTTAGAGAGGGCTGTAAAAGCACTGTGAAGTGGTATATAAGTCTAAGAGCTATTGCTATTTCTCCATTGTGCAGTAGGGATGAGCAGCATTTAAGAGCTTGAGGCTGCATTGACATTGCTTTAGAGAATCATATAGGCAAGTCAAATTGATGGGTGGGCCAAGGATTTTTTTTTAAGGTACTATATTGGGATGGGGATGGGGAGCCTGGTCAGGGTTTTGCTTTTTTAAAGACAATGGTACTATTTGCATAACAATGATTGTGTGCTTCCTGGATCAAAGCTGCCGGAGTGCATCAGACAGATTTTGGGCATGTTCATGTTGCATTCTAGGTGCATCTAGAACACCTTGGTGGAGTTTACTATCTTATGAAAAGAAAGTATTAGATATCTGTGATAGGTTTGTAACACTTTACCCTACAGTAAAAATTAGACATATTTATAGCAATGAGCTATGCAAATAGCACAGCTTGCCTGAAACCTGCCTCTACTTTAGGACAGGAAAAGCTAAATTAAAAGATCAGCATGACCCATATTCCATGACAACATTTTTACAATATTTTAACACTTAGGAAAAACTACATCAAGCCTGAGAATTAGAGTCGCTCATTCCTGTTCTTCAAAAATGGTTGTTTCTATCAGCATTGTTCTTAGCCCTATACGCTGTGCTTTGAACAGGCTTGGCTTAAGTACTCAAGAAATGGGTAGGATCTTAAAGAAATCCAGCTCAATGGGGAGTCAGAGACCTAACTTACCTTCTGCTATAATCCTCCATGGAGCCATAAAAGTGAGATGAAGTGGGGTCCTGGAATAGGGAAGTGAGTTCTGGAATTTCTCATCCAGGCGGGTTACAAAGGGTGGGACAGAACCATGCCCAAATCGGAAGGCCAAGGAGAAAACGTTTGAAATGGAGGGGTCCACATTCTTATTGTAGCCTCTGTACACAGGTAACCGTTTATAGAAATCATTGCCCAGCAGCAGAGGTAGGTAATCTCTGTATATGAATATCTGCAATGATACAAAGACAATGTAAGCCCCAGGGGCCTCAGCCTACGTATTTATTTTCTTTATTTACTCCTATCTGATGACTTAATACCAAGAGTATATTAAGCATTCAGAAAATAAGGACAAATTATAAACTAACTTAAGAAACAGTGGTAGGTCTTTTGATCTGATTCAACAGCAACCTAGTGTAATTCTTTTGCTTTTTGGAAATAGTGTAGCCAAATATCCAGTTCCATATCCTGCATGACTCCCAGCAAATCTGGGTGTTTTACAGATTGTTTAAAATATTAAGAACAAACAACCCAAAAGAAAAAGAAGAGTAAAGATGGCATTATGACAAAACCAAAAGGAAAGCACCATTAAAAGGAGGTAAATCATTCTCACCAAAGGCCCAGGTGAAGAGCCAGATCTATAAAACTTTTGAAATACCAGTTGGGGGGGGAAATGGGGGTTTTGAGGAGAGTCTCATTGTAGAGGGCAGGCACTGCTATACAGGAAACACCAGGTTATCCAGATGTTTTTGTTAAGTGTGCCCTCTGTTACTCTCCATCCTCTAGAACAGGGGTATCAACTCACGTCGTCATGGCATCATCACATGATGTATCGTGACTTTTTCCCCTTTGCCAAACCTGGTGTGGGCCAGTACATAATGCCTCCGGCCTGCGGGCCATGAGATTGACAGCCCTGTTCTAGAAGAATCACTTTCCTGCCTGCCATCTGGCTTGCAAAATTCCCTACAGTTCAACTAGTAGTGTTTCCTAACCTTAGCAACTTTAAGACTGGACTTCAACCCCTAGAATTCCCCAGCCAAAATACCAATCATGGTCTCCTGACAACTTAGGGGACTAGTTGTGAAGGAAGTAATGCTTTAATAGCAACCTGCAGAAATTTGCAGGTAACTTACTCAACACTGCCTTCATTTATAAAATCCTCTCCAGGGGATTTACTCAGTCCTACAGATGACGGAAAAAACTCTCTCTTACATCTCTTACATCACACTGGTTTGTTTTCACTTGGAGGTGAAGAATCAGACTGGAGGCAATTTCCTCACTCTTGATAGATAGCATCAACCAGCCATAGCTAAAGCACAAAATGGCTTCCCTACTGCACAGTGGTGATTAGTAGCCCAGTACGACAATGCCTAACCCTAACCCTAAACTATTTATTTTTATTTATTTATTTGATTTGTCAATCACTTACAAGATAATAGGTATAAGAATAAACATGAGTAAGAATACAGGAAATAGGTACAAATAAATGGGGACAATAGGACAGGGATGGTAGGCAAGATTGTGGACTTATGCACGCCCCTTGCAGACCTCTTAGGAATGGGGTGAGGTCAATAGTGGATGGTTTAAGGTTAAAGGAGTGGGGGTTTCAGGATGTAACAACAGAGTCAGGTAGTGCATTCCAGGCATTGACCACTCTGTTGCTGAAGTCGTACTTTCTGCAATCAAGTCTGGGGCGGTTTACATTGAGTTTGTATCTGTTGTATGCTCTTGTATTGTTGCGGTTGAAGCTGAAGTAGTCATTGACTGGTAGGACATTGTAGCAGATAGTTTTGTGTACTACACTTAAGTCCAGCTGTAGGCGGTGTAGTTCTATGGGTCAGAGGAATAGGGTAAAATGGAGAACAGTAAGAAAAGCACCATTCTGACATCTTGAGATATCAGCATTAAGAAACAGTCGATGAAATCCTTTAAAGGAAAGGAAAAATTTATTTTCAGACACTGGTAGCCTTTATTTCTATCTTGCTTCTTGCCCTCTCTGGCCAAATCAATAATAGAATTACCTTAATAAATAAGCTGATCTTCTGGCATTATATTCCATTCTTGACAATTGAAACCATTAAAAAGGAATGCCTGTTTCTTCTACTGAAGATCCAACTTTTTTGTGGCTTGAATTCATCTACCATCTATTCATCATCATCTTTTAATGACCCCATAATCCCTTGTGGGGTGGAGTCTGGGCAACTGAATGGAGCTGAATGTTTACTGGCCAGATGCCCTTCCTGTCACCAATGTGGGATTTTATTCAGCAGATATATTCTCATTGTGCCCAGAGAAAAATGTCTGCCTCTATCTAGGATCACACTCACAGCTTCCTTGTGGTGAGGATAGAGTTCCACCTCTAGGCCTCAGCACTACTTCATCTACCTTTTGTTGTCCAGTGGGGTTTGTTTCAGTAAGGTAAAACGTTCAGTATACTTACCCTATGTTTTAAAATTCCATGTGTTATTTGAGGTATCAGTTATAGAGTAACTAGCCATCTTCTGAAATGTGCTAACTTAAACAGCAGAAGAGACATATGTATGTTGTCCTTAATGATGGAAAGTGTTTTGAATATTGAGAACAAGTCACGCAAGAGAAAAATTTGGACAAGACTTTTTCCCTCCTTAATTCACTTGTTTTCTATCTAAAAAGACATCTATTTTGGACACAATATTCAGTCCTGCAATATCCTTTTGAATACTGCTGTGTGAACAAAATGTTATTTAAAAGCAGCAAAAGCTGTGAGATAAACATGAGAACATTCAATACCTGATTGAGAGCACCAATGATCTTCCGCGTTTCTTGATAGAGTCTCTCTCCATTCCAGTGGGGATTCAACTTCTTCAGTTCCCTGGCTATCCGGTTGTGCTCCCGAAGAAAGAGGGTGTGAATACTTATCAGTCCCAGGTTTTCACTGGCCCTTGAATCTCCTGCAAATTTAAACCATGACACGTTCTGTTTGGTTTTAGCAATGAAAACAAATGAACAAAAACAAATATTCTAAACATTTCAGAAAGGAAGCTGGAAAATGTTAACTTGCAGGATACCCTCTGCAATCTAGAGGTTATGTGGATTCTTGCAGCGTAAATCTGGTACCCCTAAGTAAGGGGATTTGGCTGGAACATGTTGGTTGTGAAAGGAGGCATCTGTCCCAGGGATGTTCACAGGAAAGGGTGTAAAAACTGGTGTCCATAACAGTGCAAATTAAATCCCACTCCTTTTTATGTGCAACTCTCCAGCAGTAGCTTTCCAGAGTTTTAAGAGACCCTTTTCTTATTCCTCCTGACTATATTGGAGATGTAACCTGGGGATGTTCTGACTGGAAGACAGACCCTTATACTACCAAACTCTCATTCCTCTCTGCCTCTTCCTATATTTATTTATTTATTTATTTATTTATTTATTTATTTATTTATTTATTTATTTATTTATTTTATTGGACTTATAGGCTGCCCTCTCTCCTGAGGGACTCAGGGCAGCTTACAATAAAAACAAGAATACAAATATTAAAATAGAATTAAACTAATCAACTAAGCCCAATAAAATCTAAAACCCGATTAAAACTAAAATTAATAAAAAACCCACCCCACCCCATTCAGTCCAGGCTGGCCTGTTGAAACAACCAAGTCTTTAAGTCGCAGCAAAAGGAAGGGAGGTCAGAGCGTTTTTAGATAGCAAGAAGGTGTCCAGCTTAGGTCTTGTCCCTAGTATGATTAATTAACTAGAGGTGTTAAAGCTGAACTTCTGCATCCAAAAAATCCATCCTGGCCATGCTGGGCTATGGATCTTTACCAAAGCAGAATATTAGGGGACACACACTATCCAATGTTATCTACTTTGCATATTTCATCCCACTATTCACACATAACCTGCATGCAATGCCCCAGAACTGAATACACAATATGCCTGATTTATTATTTTTTTAAAATAACGTTTTATGAAAGTTCTTAAAAATGTGACTCTTCCTCCAGGCCTTGGTCAGCTTGGACAGTGAATCCTGGGGGTTGTGTTACTTTTTAAAACAAATGGTTTGTCAGCCTCCAAGAATCCTTCTTCTGCTTGTCTTTCCGGCTGCCATAGAAATGGGGGGAGGGGGACATCCGGTTTGAACCTCTTCGCGAACGAATCGAAAACAGTGACTGTGAGCGGTTTCGATCCGTGCTCGCCACTGGAGCACCCCAAACCGGCTGGTTTTGGGGTTAAGCCACCCCGTAGAGGTGGTGAAGAGGTGGGGAGATGCCAGCAGGGTCGAGGAGAGCCGTATCTCTCCTCCCCAGCTGGTCTTTTTCCCTTTCCCGAAGGCGGTTGCAGCGGTGGCCAAAAATGGCCACTTCAAAGAAGAACTTGAACGGATAAGATCGTGCAGGAGGAAGTTTGAAGGAGAAAGTGTGACAGACCGGGCTTGATACTGAAAACATCTATCTAAGGTACCTGGAATTTGAACAGTAAAAAACAATACTATTTCTAAAAAGACTTTTAAAGCGGTGAAGGAAAGTGAAAACAAAAAAGAATTGTTTTTTTTTCTTCTCCTCTAATATTGGCAATTTTAAATGGTTTGGAATATTAAGAAAAGATTGGCACAAGAAATGGACATTAATTCACTTGGACATTAATAGGCTGCTCCTAGCTGAAAATAAAGTGTCAAGTGATAAAGATTTTTGAATAACTTTAAAGAATTTTCTTTATAAAGAGAGAGAAAGAAAGCAAATAGAGGAAGAAGAAATGTGAAAGCAGGGTGGAGTCTGGAAATGGCGGATACCACCTGGATTTAAATAGCACTCAGAGTGGAATTGTAACAGGATTTGAAAAGAATACATTGTAACTGAAACTTTGTTGCAAGCCTATAAAGCCCCGGAAAAGTGAAAGTGAGAAAAGAAGCAAGAAATAGCTTTGGATTTTTGGAGGATTCCTGGAATTTTGGACAGAGGATCCTAGCGAAGTGGATTAAAGCCAATTGGGGGTTGCTTTAAAGGAAAAAAATCTTTTTCAAAATGTCATCATCTTTTGAAGAATTAAAAATGCTACTTAAAGACCATAAAGAAGAGGCACAATTGATAGAAATGGACATCCTGAAATATAGAAAACAACAGGAAGCACTGGTTGAACAAGAAGGGTGGGACAAAGAAGAAGAAGCCATTTTTAATGATCAAATAAGTTTAAGCGTGGTTAAGAAAAAGGGGAAGGAGAAAAAGGGGAAAAGAGGAAAGAGAGTTAAAAACCTGAGATTTGAAGCAACAACCAAAAAAAAGTATAATCTGAAAAATAACTATAATATTATAAGGAATCAGAAGGTAGGACTGCAGAAGGGAGAATTGGATAGAAAAGGGAACAAAAAGGGAAGGGAGAAGAAGAGGGGGGATGAAAAAGAGAGGAAGTTGCAAAAAATTGAATCAAGAAGTGCAGCAACAAGGAAAGTATACAAGATTTAAAGGGATAAATTTATTTGGACATTGAGATAATGGTTAATTTAAAAAGAGGATTCTGCAAGGGTACGTGAGATAAATATGGTTATATTAGAAATAGAAAGAAGTTAGAAATGTTCTAGATGATTAAAGTGAGGTGTATTTTTTTAATAAGTAAATGAGGTAAAGAGGATAAGAGAACAAGGCCTTTAATAATTTAAAAAGAAAATATGAAAACTAAAAGAAGTATGGAATGTTTTAACATTGTTTTTTGTTGTTGAAATATAGTGATATGGATGTTAAATGGTAACAAAATGGAAATACTTTAAATATTTATTTATTTATTTATTTATTCAACTTATATGCCGCCCCCTCTCCCAAAGGACTCATGCTCACAGATTAAAAGAAAATACAACAATAAATTACCTAAAACCATATTAAACAAACTAAGAATTAACATTAAAACCCCCAAAGATTAAAATCAAGAAAACCCAAGGAGTCAGCATAGCCCAGATTGTAAAAACAGCCAGGTTTTTAACTCGTGAAGGTATGGAGATCAGAGCAAGCGAGCTCCAGTGGAAGGAGATTCCATAAAGTGGGGGGCACAGAATAGGCTCTCCCCGAAGTCCCCGCAACATTGAGTCGCGGACGGCACCCTGAGGAGGCCCTGTCTATGCGCCCGTACCGGGCAGTTGGTACTTGAAACTGGGAAATAGAAATGAATGAATAAGATGGATATTAACATTAATGGCTGAATTGAATTTGAATAGAAATAATTACCTTAGTTACTATTGTTATATATATGCACACTTTTTTTTTCTCTTGTTAAGAATTTAATGGATATTTGTAAAGGAATGTACCAAGCAGAATCTGACTGATAATAGTTAGATGTTATAAAATAGAAGTGTAATAGAGGCAATAATTGTAAAGGTGAAATTTAAATATTAAATAATAATTGGTTAAAAGAGGTGTTATCCTCCAGAGTAGTAATTACAGGGTAAAATATGTTTTATAAGGTAGTATAAAATTGTAAGCAAGGCAGATAAAAGTGTAACAATATTGATTGGAAAGATATTGAAAATTGGAAAAAGAAATGTAATTAAATTTGGGGAATGAAATGATTGAAATAAGATCATAGAAGGTAGAGAAAGGGGGGGAAACTATGGAAAATAGTGAAAATTGTTATGATAAATGGATTAGAATATATAAAATGAGTGAGTAATTGAAATCATATCTGTATGGAAAAGTGAGGGTCCAGAAGCATATTGTTCTCAAAAAAAGAATTTTTATGTATTTTTTTAAAGTACTTGTTTGTGTGTATTTGTTTGCCGGGAATGGTTCTGGGATGATAATATGAACTGCTGTAAGATAAATTAATTTAAAAATATGGAATGTTCTGCATATGAGAGTATATAAAAATAACTGTAGTGGAAGAGGATGGAGAAGATGTACAAAAAGAGTTGTAACCTACCGGCATACTGTATGTTTTGTCTGTGTATGTTACAAATAATAAAAATCTTTGTAAAAAAAAAAGAAATGGGGGGAGGGAAGAATAATTGGGCTTTGTGGGGGGAAGTGCGCTGGAGGTTTAAGCTGGTGAAATGGTATTTCTGGACAACTGCACAACTGTCAAAAAGACAACAAATGGTCAAAATTGGGAGCGTCTTATCAAATTCTGTACCTGTCAACAGTGGTGTCCCCCAAGGCAGTGTTCTAGGACCAACTCTCTTCATACTATACATAAATGACCTCTGTGATCATATTAAGAGCAACTGCGTTCTCTTTGCTGATGATGTAAAGCTATTCAACACCACAGATAGTACTGCTACCCTTCAAAAAGACCTCGACTATGTTTCAGAATGGTCAAACAAATGGCAACTTCAAATCTCAACAAATAAATGCTCTGTCTTACATATTGGCAAAAAAAATCAGAAAATAAAATACAAGCTGAATAGTCAAGACCTTGTTGATGATCCAAACTCCATCAAAGGCCTTGGAATACTCATCTCTAATGATCTAAGTGCTAGAACCCACTGTAACTACATAGCCAAAAAGGCATTAAGAGTTGTTAACCTAATCCCACGTAGCTTTTTCTCCGGTAATATCACACTACTAACTAGAGCATACAAAACGTTTGCCAGACCAATACTCGAATACAGCTCATCAGTCTGGAACCCATATCACGTATCTGATATTAACACAGTTGAGAAAGTCCAGAAATACTTCACAAGAAGAGTTCTACACTCATCTACTCGTTGCAGAATAGACTTGAAATTGCCACCAGACTTGAAATTCTAGACCTAGAAAACCTAGAACTACACCGCCTTTGGTCTGATCTAACTATAGTATATAAAATCATACATTGCAATGTCCTTCTGGTCAATGAATACTTCAGCTTCAACCATAACAATACAAGAGCACACAATAGATACAAACTCAAGGTTAACCGCACCAAACTTGATTTCAGGAAATACGACTTCAGCAACAGAGTGGTCAATGTCTGGAATACTCTACCTGACTGTGGTTTCTTCCCCAAACCCCAAAAATTTTAACCTTAGACTGTCTACTCTTGACCTCACCCCTTTTCTAAGAGGTCTGTAGGGCACCAACGTGCCTACCGTCCCTGTCCTATTGTTTCTTTTATTTTTCTTATATGTATTCATTTCATGTATTTACAACTATGTTTATCCTTGTAAGCGATTGACAAAATAAATAAATAAAATAAATAGATAAAATAAATGTAAGAGTTGGAATGTTTCTTTACTATGCTTACTTGCTTACTGTGCAGATGTAGCCTCTTATCTGTCCAGGCCAAGGTTAACCGTCTTGGCATACCAGATGTCAGAAACACCACCTGAAGATGCCCCACATGACATTATACACATCTCAGATTGGATGGCCAGTTTGATGCTGGGTGCTCTTATAAATCAAGTACATTAATTAAACAAGTAAATACCTGCTTGAAAACATGGGATTTTGGCAGTTTTATTTGTACGAAGACAGGGGCTATTGGAATTTGCCTCAAAAGGCAGAAGGGCCAACCCGGCATCGCTGAAGTTCCGATTGATTGCCATGAGACCAAGTGAGTTGCTTTGGTTCCTCAACTTCCTTGCTAGAGGCTCTTGGCTCCCATACACACCACTGGCATCGATGAATGAGGTGATTGAATTGAGCTGCTCACGGACAAATGTTGTGGGGTTGCACACTGCAGCTGACCTAATGAATGGCAGGCAGATGCCCGGAGTCTTAATCCGTGGATCTCCAGGGGGGATCTGTATAAAAAGGTCACAAAGTCAAAACATCTTTCTGATCCCAGTCTAATCAGCATCATGCCTGAACTCTTTCTTAATTTTTTTTATTAATGTTATCATAATGTTAAGTGAAAATGAAGGTGATAGGAAAATAGGAAAGAGAGAAAAGGGAGGGGGGAGGTGTAAATACAAAGGAAAAAGAGGAAAAGCATTTGACTTCTGAATTTTTTCAGCACAGTAAAGTACAGAATACAATAACAGCCTCAACCTTTTTACTTTACCAGCTTAAAACATTGTGCCTGAACTCTCAATAAAATAAAAATTAATTAATTAATTTTAAGAGTTCTGATATAATGCTTTAAGGGGGTAAAGTAAAAGGTTGAGGTTTAATTCATTCATTCATTCATTGAAAAGAAAACAAAAATACAAAAATCTCAAAGGACAGACTTGATGGACCACTAGGTCTTTTTCTGCTGTCCTTTTTCTATGTTTCTATATTTTTCAGGTTCCGGCACTTAAATACTTTGATTTTTCAGTTGATTTTTTAATAAATGGGTGGGTTTTTTTTTAAGTGGTTTTACAATTATTTTTAAATCTTATGAGATTTCAAGACTAATAAGAGGCCATCAGGTCGGTGAAAGAGCTTGTATTTCAGCATAGTTTGTCAACCAACTTATTTGATTCACTTCTAATCAATGAATTACGTGAGTCCAGAAAATAAGATAATTGACTAAAGAAGTGCAAAGTGTTGTGTAAGCCCCGTTTCATTAGAAATACATAGTAGGACATCCACTAAAGAATTAGTCTTCGATATCCGGTTTGAGCCTCTTCGGCGACGGATGCGAAATCCGCGATCGTGCGCGGTTTCAGTCCGTGCTCGTTGCTGGAGACCCCGAGCCACTTGGCTCAGGGGTTAAAACCACCCCGTAGAGGAGGTGAAGACGGGGGAGCTGACGGCAGGAGTGAGGAGAGCCGCATCTCTCCTCCTCAGCCGATCTTTCCCTTTCCCGAAGGCAGCGCAGTGGTGGTCAGAAATGGCCACCTCAAAGAAGACCTCAAGTGGACAAGTTTGTGCAGGAGGAAGTGATTAAGAGAAAGTGTGGTGATCCAGGCTGATATTGAAACATCTACTAAGGTACCTGGTTTTGAACAGTGGGAAACAATAACAACTTTTTAAAAAAGAGAAGGAAAGCGGCGGGTGAAAGTGAAAAGCCAGTTTGTCGCCCCTCTTCCTCTTTGATGTTAATAGTTTTGAATGACAAAGAATATTGAGACGGCTTGGATGGATACAAATACACTTGGACATTAATAGGCTTTTGTACATAGCTGGAAATAATCTGCCAAGTATTAAAGACCTTTTGAGAGACTTTAATATATTTTTTTTCTATAAAAGAAGAGAAAGGAAGCAATAGAGGAAGAGAGGAAAAAAGTGAAAGGAGGGTGTGTCTGGAGACTGAGGATACTACCCAGACTTAAAAGAACAGAGAGTGGATTGGCAACAGGGAAAGATATACTTTAAAATACATTCTATTTGGAACTTTGTTGCAAGCCTAAGCCCCTGAAAAGGGAAAGTGTTTTAAAGAAATAAGAAACAACTTTGGATACTTGGAGGACTTTCGTTTTTATGGACAGAAGATACTAAGCTGATTAAAGCTAACTGGGAACTGTTAAGAAAAAAGGGGGGGAAACCCCTTTTAAAATGTTAATACCCATGGAGGAATCAAGAATGTTATTTAAACAACTTAAAGAAGAGCTGATTGATAAAAATGGAGGTTCTGAAATATATGCAACAGGAAATATCGGTGGAACAAGAAGGGCGGAACAAAGAAGAGGAAGCCATTTTAAAGAATCAAACAATTGTTAAAAAGCGAAAGGGGAAAAAGGGAAAAGAGGGAAGAGAGTTAAGACTTTAAGATTTGAAGCAACAATTAAAAAAATATAATTACAATGCTACAAGGAAAAACCAAGAGACAGGATTCCAGAAGGGAGAATTAATTAGAAAAGTGAATAGCGAGATAAGGGAGGAAAAGGGGGGGGCAGGAAAAAAAAGGGGGAAGCCATAAATGGAAACAAGATATACAGAAACAAGAGAAGTATACCAGGTTTAGAGAATTTACTTATTTTTTTGGACACCGAGATAATGGTTAAATAAATCTAATTAATTAAAGAAATCTGCAAGGCTACATGAGCTGCAGGGTTATTTTAGAAACAGATAGAAGCTAGAAGTTTTAGAGGATTAATATGATGTGTATTTCCTTTTCTTTTTTAAGGTCATTATGATAAAAATATTTTATGGGAATGGATAAATAAGATAGATATGGTAATTAGCTTGAATTGAATTGAAATGGGAATAATTAGCTTATTTACAATGGTTATATACATTTATAATATCTTTACTTTATACTGTTAAAGAGCATAATAAATAAAAATGAATGTGCCAAGCAGAAATGGATCGGTAATAGAGATTTTATTAAAATTGAGGTGTAATAGAAACAATAATGCTAAAGGAGAAATATAAATGTTAAACAATGATGGGTAAAAGAAAGATGGGGTATTATCCTCTGAAGTAACAATTACAGGGTAAAATATGTCTTATAAGAAATATAAGATTGTAAACATTATAGATAAAAGTGTATTAAAAACTGAATGAAAAATATTGCAGGAGAATAAAGGAAAATAGTATAAATTGTTATGATAATTGGGATAGAACACATGAAGTGTGTTAAAAATTGAAATTATATTTGTATGGAAAAGGGAAGGTTTGGACACACACTGTTCTCAAAAAAAGAATTTTTATGTTTTTGTTTTGTTTGTAATAATGTAATAGTGGTTTGCCTATATTGTATATTCAGGGGCCGGGAATGGTGGTGATATGATAAAGCGAAACGTAGTAAGGAAAATTAATTTACTAATATGGAATATTTTGTATTCAATGATATTGGAGAAGATGAGACACAGTCTACCGGCACACTGTATACTGAGTTTGTATTCTTGTCAAATAATAAAAAATATTGTTTAAAAAAAAGAATTAGTCTTCATCATCACCCTTTTCCCTTGACTTTACAAAGGAGCCAACCTAGTTCCCTGAAATTTAAATCAATCTATCTATCTATCTTTTTCTTTCTTTCTTTCTTTCTTTCTATCATCTATCATCTTTTTATCTATGATCTATCTATATCTATTTATCATCTATCATCTATCTTTCTACCATCTATCTGTCTATCTATCATCTATCTATCTATCTATCTATCACCTATCTATCTATCTATCTATCTATCTATCTATCTATCTATCAAATTTATATAGCCACATATCACTCTGGGCTATGTACAACAATCAATAAAAACAAAATAAAAAATAATCATTAAAAATATAAAACAGCCATGGTGGAGTGGTTAGAATGCAGTATTGCAGGTTAACTCTCTACTGCCAGCAGTTTGATCCTGATTGGCTCCAGGTTGACTCAGCCTTCCATCTTTCTGAGGTTGGTAAAATGAGGACCCAGATTGTTAGTGGCAATAGGCTGACTCTGTAAACCTCTTAGAGAGTGCTGTAAAGCACTATGAAGTGGTATATAAGTCTAAGTGCTATAAAAAGTCATTATTATGCCCAGAGGTCGCATAACTATTGTCAATTATTTTAAAGAGATACTACTGTATTTTAAAGTTACTTTTTAAAACTATTTTAAAGAGACACAATTTTTATGTTCTACTACCTTATCAAAACCATGGGAAAAGTCTCCTCAGAAGGAGTATCTCTCAAAGCTAAAATTAATCTGTGGATATACAATGCTATCCCCATTTTTTCCAGAGCAGAGTTTCTATTACCTTAATTGGAAAGGAAGGAGGTGCATAATTGCAACAAAATTCACAATGGTCATTTCTATTTTCTATGTTGGTTTCGATTTCAGGAGCTAAATCCAAGTCATGGTCAATCCATTGCCCAAAATGCACGAATGCAAGAGAGCGTTGGCCATCAGGTGTCACATTCTCGTTGGAAGTTGTGATGATCTCATTAGACACTCGCCGTACCTGCAAGGAAACCCCCAAAGAGGGTCAGATAAGCAATTCTAATCTGTTTGGATTGAAATCCTCCAGTTTCCTAAGTGTTCTTTCCTGGTCATACAAAAGGAATTAAAACTATTATTTATTTATTTATTTTTATAAAATTTATTGGCCACCCATAGGGTAACTCTGGGCACTTATACTTACCTATAAGTTTAAACATAAAAAGTTAAAATTAGGCATTAAAACCAAAGACACATGGGGAGGGCAGGGGCAGAGTAGTGGGTGGGTGGGATCTGTTATTACTCAACCAACCACCCCCATGGCGCTGTTCCCCCACTGGGGCCTCAAGCCAACTGGCAGAGCCACATCTTTAGGCCCCTTACAAAAAGATAGGATGGTTGGGGGCACAGAGCTCACATTGAGAGGAGGGAAAGATGTTCCAGAGGGCAGGAGCAACAGCAGAGGAGGTCCTCCTCCTGAACCCCGCCATCTGGAATAATTGAGCTAACAGGACCCTGCAGCATGACTCCTCTGCCAGCATGAGTGGGCCAATCCCAGTGGGGTGAGATGGTCCCTCCAGTAACCTGGACCCATGCCATGAAGGGCTTTAAAGGGGATCACCAACACCTTGCATTGCACCCAGAATCAGACTGGTAACCAATGCAGCTTGAGGAGCAGTGGTGTTACAGGGGCCATTCTTGGGATTCCCAAAACTACCCACTCTAGCTTCTGAATGCTCTTCAAGGGAAACCCCAGGCAGCATGCTAGCCTAGGGAATTCTGTGAGTTGAAGCCCACCAGCTGTAGCCTCTGAATGCTCTTAAAGGGAAACTCCAGGTAGTATGCTAGCCTAGGGATTCTGGGAGTTGAAGTTCATAAATCTTCAAGCCAAAGATTGAGAAATTCTGTTCTAAGGTAAACAATACACAATGGCAACTGAGGGGTATGATCTAATCCACTTCATTAACCATGTTGTTGGTGGTAAAGTCAGGTGATTTGGAGAGGAATGGAATGATGAAATGGGCCAGTTGCTATTGGCCACTTTAGACTGGTATAGGTATTGCTCTACAAGGATCATCTCATCCTACAGTAAAGCCCACAATAGTTTTACGATTGTACCCTGACAATTCCCCAACTGTACGCATGACCCAAACAGGTAGTTGACTTCCCGTCACTTACCAGAGGGAGAGGATGTCCATGATAAAGTTGCCCCCCAATCAGTCCTCTTGGAAGGGATATGCCATCTTCATATTCTGCTGGAAGCCAGCGTGCATAGGCATGATTGGCTACTCCAAAATGTGGGTGCTCTCTAGAATGGGAAAATAATGTAATGCATGGGAGGTCTTTTAGGGATGTGTCCATCATTGAATCAAATATGCTGGAACAATGATCTCTATACAAAAATTATCTCCTTTCCCTCCCTGAAGGTTGAAGTTTATCTAATGGGCAGGGTTTGTTCTTCCCTGAATGTTGAACATGAAACCTCTGTGTAAATATCTGTTTTGAGAAACTATAACTGATTCAATGTGCCTTTTGAAAGCTTGTTTTAGAATTCCCCCTTAAGATTAACCATCAAATGAAATGAAGTTTAAAACTTAAAATGGCTAGAAATAAAACAATTCCATATAGACTTTCTGGTACTGATTGCTATTAACACTGATGACCCAGTGGTGTCTGGTATTTTTAAAAGAGGACTGCCTCCTGAGTCCTAGCTAATCAGGGTCCCAGCTGATCAGCTGGCTCTTCTTTTGTTGCCCTGCACAGGAGAACAGAGCTGGAAAGCAGGTTAGTGGGGTGGGGAGGGAATGGAGATTTTACAGTAACCTTCCCCTGGAACTGGGTGGAAATGGGGATTTCACACTATCCTTCCCCTGCGATGCCCACCAAGCCATGCCCACCAAGCCACGCCACACCCACCAAGCCATACCACTCCCATCAAGCCACGCCCACAGAACTGGTAGTAAAAAAATTGACTACCACCACTGACAAGATGGTATGTTTGAGGGGCTGCCACAAAGAAGAGGGGCTCAACCTATTCTCAAAAGCTCTAGAAGGCTAAATAAGAAGCAATGGATGGAGGCTAATCAAGGAGAGAAGCAAACTGGAACTAAGGAGAAATTTCCTGACAGTGAGAACCAGCTTGCTTTCAGAACTTGTGGAGGCTCATCTCTGGAATCTTTTAAAAAGAGACTGGACAGTCATTTGTCTGAAGTGGCACAGGCTCTCCTGCTTGAGCAGTGAGTTGGACTAGAAGACCTCCAAAGTCCCTTCCATTCTGTTATTCTAGCATTCTGTCTGTTAAAAGAAATTTTTCTCATAGAACCTGTTTATTTTGCATACAAATAGCTCAGCAAACAAAGATGCTTTACAGCCAGTTAGACCATATTTCCATCTAACTCAGCAAGAGGTAAAGAAGGGAAAAGCTTAGGATTCTCACTGCACCCTATAAAATCCTTCCACAGCTTTCCTGCATCCTAGAGGGCTTTTAAGCTGCAGAAGAGATGCCTTCAAAGGCTCCAGGCATCAGTTTTGCTCCTTCAACAGCTCTAATGCTTCCCACAGAAAGTAAGCCTAAACTTTTCAGCTCTATCAATTCTGATTCCACAAAATCGCCATATCCTAAAAAGACCTGACTTAAAACCTGAGTTTCAGCAGGAGTTGTGTACCTATTGTTGCATTCGCCAGTGATGGTCCGGTAAGGACTGTTCAGTGGACAACGGATTGGCCGCGTCACATAACTGCAACCAGTTATTCTCAAGAGTGTCTCTTTCTGCTGTCTGTTTAATATGTCTAAACAAGAAAAAAGTCAGTTAGAAATCAAGGATTTAATGTAATATTAATTTAATTAATGTTAATTTAATTGCTAATTATCAATATTGGTAGTCCATGATTTATGACTACAATTGGGCCTAGAATTTCCCTTGTTAAGCCAGTTGGTTGTTGAATCAGTCATATCTGGTTTTATCACTTTTTTTGCACAGTTGTGAATCACTGCAGTTGTTAAGTGAATTATGTAGTTGTTAAGCAAATCCAGCTTACTGCGTTGACTTTGCTTGTTGGAAGCTGGCTGGGAAGATCACAAATGATGATCACATGATCCTGGGATACTGCAACCATTGTAAATACTGTACATGCTGGTTGCCAAGCACCCAAATTTGGATCACATGATCATGGGGTTGCTGTGAAGGTCATAAGTGTGGGATTGTAGGTCTTTTTTTTCAGTGCCTTTGTAACTTTGAATAGTTGCTAAATAAATGGTTGTGAGTTGAGGTCTATCTATACCAGGGACCTCAGGGACCACCAAACTCATAATTTTAAATCCCATGGACCACTAATATGAATTTTGACTGATGGTGGCTTGCTGACGTTGGTGGGAAAGTCGGTCCCATATTCCAGAGCTGCAGTAGTCATAGAACTGGCCCTTTGGTCAGCCCAGAGCAGCTGCTCCTCCACCCGGGTGCACCGGCCTGCCATGGACTGGAAGAGCTGCTCCGGGATGACCAAAGGGCCAGTCTTGTGACTACTGCAGCTCTGGAATATGGGACCGACTTTCCCACCAATGTCAGCAAGCCACACTGGAGCTGATTTCCCTCCCCTACTGTTGGCCTTACCTTCCAGTTCCAGCTCTCGTGGCTCTACTCAAGGTAAGGTTTGCGCTCAGCTGAAGGGTAGGGGCCAGAGGGTGGGCAGGCCCTGTGGGCGGTGCAGCCCTGTGTTCCCGCACAGCCTGGATTGCTTTCTGGGGGTGCTTTTGGGGGGGACATTTATTTGCAGACCACCAAAATTTTCGCGTGGACCACCAGCGGTCCCTGGCCCACTGGTTGGTGATCAGGTCTTGTTTTCATTGATCCTCATAGGTATCTCTGGTTTTTCATCCTACCTGTAATATTGAATCGTCTCAGATGCTTATTTTGTATTTTCTTCTCTAAGATATCCAAAGCAGTTTCCATATAACTTGCAGCTCGTATTGCAGTCCTGGTTCCTGCCACGGGTGCTTTTAAATATTTCACAACATCAAAAGGGTTGAGATCATCCTTGTTCAAACTTTCTTTTATTCTGGAAAAAGAAGTAGAGTTGATGACAGCAACCACAATAGAAAAAACCATGCAAAATATAGTTGTGTTTACACAATGCTGTTTTTAAAATAGCAGCAAGGAAGTTGCACCACAAAGAGAGAAATAGACCCAGAGATGGTATTCAGCCAGTTCTGACAGGTTCTGGAGAATCGGTAGTGGAAATTTTGAATGGTGCGGAGAACCAGCAAATACCACCTCTGGTTGGCCCCACCCCTGTCTATTCTCTGCCTCCCGAGTCCCAGCTGATCAGCTGGGTCTTCTTTTGTTGCCGTGAACAGGAAAACGGAGCTGGAAAGCAGGTTGGTGGGGTGGAGAGGGAATGGGTATTTTACAGTATCTTTCCACTGCCACTCCCACCAAGCCACACCACGCCCACCAAGCCAGGCCCAAAGAACCAGTAGTAAAAAAATTTGAATACCACCACTGAATAGACCGGAGGTATTCTTACTCCTTCATGTTACTTCCTTTCTCTCTAGTAGAAAATCAACTATAGCCAGTGTTATAAAAATCTTCTACGTAACCATTTTGCCTCTGCACCAGAGAACCCCGTTTAGCCAATATATATGGATTAATGTATGCAGCCTGAATTCTTATTTTTCCATGCCACAATAAATCTGTGTATTTTTCTTTTTCTCTCCTATCTTTACTATTGCTCAAACATCTGGCTGTTTCATTAGACTTAACTCTTTGGGGAATGGGGGTCCTCCTACAATATCATATCCAAGAAGCATATGCTCAGACTCTTGTATGATTGTAAGTTGCTGGACACCCAAGCTCCTTCAGAGATAATGGATTAACTAGTCAGCTTTAAGAGGGATTTTTGTTACAGCAGAGTAAATGAATGAATGAGGATATTTAGTAAACAGGTGTGGGCTTGAGAGTCACAACATGTTGTGGTTAGCCGGCAGCAGGTGCAGATGGCTGAGGAGAGCGAGGACTCAGATGAGGGGCCAGGACCATCAGGGAGTGGACTGCTGCCTTCAGAGATTGTGGGGGCTGGCAGCAGTGATGAAGAGGTTCCTGAGGAGCCTGTGCCAAGTGCGCGTGCGCACAGGATTGTTTGTAGGAAAGAGCAGCTACAACAGCACGGGTGACTCGGGAGTAAGGCTGCAAGGTAATGGCCCCTCCTTCAAGAAGATAAAAGCCAGCCATGAAGCGAACATTCTTTGCAGGAGGCAAAGACGTTTTGAAACTCCAGCCATTGACATTGCAGTATCTTAAGTTTGTATTTGAAGACTCTTGTGTTGTAAATTATTTTCTTATCTGTTATTTTTGGCAGTCTCGCACAGCTTGGAGAGGCTTGTGCTTATCACAGCTAATTAGTTTACAGAAGCCTTTTAACCGTGGATTCGTAAGAATCATTAAAAGGCTTCTGTCCCTTTTGGTTTGTGTTTGTTTTAATGGAAAAGGGTTTGGGTCGGGACACAACACTGATATGGGCAGCCATATAAATTCAAATAGAAACAAAGAAAAAGAAAAAGAGAGGAAGGAGAGGGGAGGAGCGGCTAATGGAAAAAGGAAAGGAAAGGAAATAAAGGGAGAAGGGAAAAGAAAAAGGAGATGATAGGATAACAGAATAAGGAAAGGGAAAGAGAAGAAAGGGAAGGGAATAACTTATAAAGCCCTAAATGGCTTGGGTGCAGGGTACTTGCGGGAACGCCTCCTGCCTGCATCACAGTCCAATCGCCCCGTGCGCTCCCATAGGAGGGGCCTCCTGGGAATACCGTCGGTCAGGCATTGTCGGCTGGCGGCTCCCAGAGCTAGGGCCTTTCTGTGGGAGCGCCGCCTGTGGAACCAGCTTCCTGCGGATCTGCGTTTGGCCCCTGAACTTCGCTCCTTTCGTCGAGACCTGAAGACCTGGCTGTTTCAGCAGGCCGGCCTGGATTGACCCTGGGGTGGGTAGTTTTAACATCTGTAATTTTATTGTTTTAGTTGTTTTGTTATTTGGACTTGTTTTTTATTCATTATTTTATTGTATATCTTTTTGTATGTTCGCCGCCCTGAGTCCTTCGGGAGTAGGGTGGCATACAAGTCTAAATAAATAAATAAATAAATAAATAAATAAATAAATAAATAAATAAATAAATGGAAAAGGGAAAAAGGAAAAGGAAATTGGCAGTGCATGTCCCTATGCACTGAGAGTTTGGAACCAGCCATTTCTCTTTCGTCCTCTGTTGGCACCCATTGCTTGATACTGAAACAATTTTAACCGGGACCATGAAAGAGTTTGAGGCTTCCTTGGCACAGCATATAAACTCAGTTTACTTTCATGTCACAGTTCATTGAATTATTTATGATCATTCACTATATTATTCTAACACGAAATACTGATTAATTGTGCAGCCAATTTAAATACGTTATGTGGCTGAAACCATCCTGTGTGAAAAGGATCTCAGCCTTCAGAGATCAAGTTGGCATTTTTGTTATTTTTGCAATTATGTGGTTTATTGTAAGGCAGGTATGTATGGGGGTTTGGTCCCAACCCAAAAGCTGCCCTTAATCTTTTGATGGCATGCTGTCGGAGGTACATTCTCTCAAATTGGAAAGATGGGACCAAAATGTGGATAGAACAAAAATGAAATTAAATGTATTTACATCCAATTAATTACATTTAAAATTACTGCTTCCCATTTATTTAATAATTTTCTATCTGCCTCAATATGAAGTTTAAACTTGCCTTCTTAAGCTTCTAGACGTCTCAGGCCCACACAAGCTTGTCCATGTGTGTGTGTGTGTGTGTATTATTGCTATTTAGGTTAAACTTTTTTCTCCCATCTGTTTCCTAGGCATGTTTCTAAACATTCATCATGAAAAATTGCAGCTTAGAGTCCGCGATGAAACATGACAGAATAGAATAACAAAGTTGGAAGGGACCTTGGAGGTCTTCTAGTCCAACCCCCTGCTTAGGCAGGAAACCCTACACCACAAAGGAAGTTGCCTATAGTTTTACACAAAGGAAGCTCACCTTTCCCGGGATAATTTAAATGCCAGATCCACCTTCTGCATGGCTTCATTAATGCTGTTGAAAAACTCTCTATCAGTCAGCTCTTCAGAGAAATCATCATCATCATAATCATCATGAACTTTGGAAGAATAAAATAATGTTAGAAGAAAAATAAGATTCTGGCTCCCCCCCTCCATTAACCAGGAGCAGGACAGATGAAAAGGATGGCTACCTACACCATCACAGGTAGCTAGCTATAAACACTTTAAGAAAGCAAAACGGGTACCTGCTTCCCTGTCCAACTTTATTTCTTGCCTATAATATCATTTTTTAAAAAAAAATCATATTTATATCCCGCCCTTCTCTGGAGACTCAGGGCAGCTTACAATTTTTTTGGAGCACAACCCAATGCACACAGCAATAGCCTTCATTCCATTGTATATGCCTGCTTATTACTAGGGCTTTTTTGGCCCCCCGCAAGCGTCATTTTTACAAAGTCAGCTTATTGCCCCCAACAATCTTGGGTCCTCAATTTACAAGGCTGAGTCAACCTTGAGCCTGGTGGGATTTGAGCCTGCACTAATTGCAGGCAGCTGGAACTAAGTGCTAGGCGTTTAACAGCCTGCACCACCAAGGCTCTTAATTTAATTGTTAAACCTGAAGGCAAATACTGCCCTGCCAGTTATATCTTAAAATCTTAAATTTAAAATCGTATATCTAAAAATCTTCTTGGCTGAGAAGCAAAATAAGAAATTGAATAATAAGCAAACAACACTGAATATGTTTTGTAACATCTTTTATAAGCCCCCACCCCGCCCCAAGCCACTGTGAGTTGAGCATCCATACAAACTTTCTTAATAAATAAATAAGATGTAGCAAAAAATGATTGTTAGCAGCAATGACTATCAGGAATCTCTAGCCAGAAGTAAGGAATAAAGACTGACTCAACTAATTAATGGCATTCTGCCCTAAATCAGGGGTGCCTGCATTGTATGTGTGCCAAAAAACTCAACACAATGGTATGATTCATTTTGCCATTTTTGACCTTGTCCTGAATACTGTAGGAAGTTACACTTATGCTGGCAGTTCCAACAGTTGCTAATAATATAAAGGTTCTCTTCCCATAAATTCCTTTCCTTATTTTTTAACACCTGTAAATCTCCGCTCATTTTTTTTAATGAGCTCAACTTAATGACAGACCTTCAGATTAAATTATTAGTGGCACACTAGAGAGGAACAGATATGATTGTAGGTCACTTAAAAAAGAACCTTCTTGGGCATTTTGATAATAGTCTCAACTATACCCGTGCTTCGCTACAAAACTATGTGGTCGGGCTTAGTTTTTGGGAGGAATTTAAGGGAAGTGGAATTCTGCCTCTGCCTACCAGTATCCATTGGTATTCATCTGGCTAGCGTCCTGTCAGTGTGTGAGACATTTGAGGGCTGTTTGGAAACTGAAACAGTATTTGCTGTGTGAGCAAGAAGGAAACAGCAAGGAGCCTGGGAATGGCTTAGCTCAACTGTTCTGTACTAAAGCTGGTTGCTGCTCTGAAACTGAAACTCCTCTCCTCTGCTTGTGTTTTGCATTTGGAACAGATTTCTTTTCAAGTGGGGAGGGGCAGTAGAGCTGCTTAGCATCAGAGCCTGTTAATAATAATATATGAAATAGTAATGCTCTGATAATCATTTGAAAAATCCTTTTTAGTGAGCACCTACAAGCCAAGAGGAACATACGTGCCAAATTTCAAGTTTGTAGGCTTGATGTGTGAGTGGTATTTCACTTTTATATAGATAGATAGACTTGCTGCAGGAGTCTGGAATTTACTTCCCTATCTTGCTTCTTATGGACTTTTGCCCAATTACTGAAATCATCCCTATATTTCCTCCAGGATGACAAAACCGAACATATTTCACATGGCAAGACTGTCACTGAACGCTGCTGGTTTAAGGGAGAGAATACAACTTTAACAGCAATAGATTAAGATAAATTAAGCCTGCCTCACTCATGGCAGATCTGGGGTGAAATGGAGGAAAAAATTATGAAATGAAGAAAGTTGTCATGCCCCTGGTGGAGACTGACTCTGAGGAAGAGGAAGAAGAGCCAACAGGGAGTGGAAGTGTGGCTCCAGAGGTGGTGGAGGAGGCTGGGAAAGGGCAGAGGCCAGCTGAGCAGTCAGAGGAGGACCCAGGCACATCCCCTATCCATCCTAGGGCATGCAGGGAGGAGAGGATCAGGGTAAAATGTGGTCTACTCGGGAGGAGAGGGCCATGATCCTCTTCATGGGTTGCAGGTGTAAGATTTGCATAAGAGTTTGGACCTGCCTGCCAACAGATGCTGGAGACAAATTAGTGTTTTATTCCTAAAGAAGGTTTATCTTGGTTGGCGTTCTTCCAACGGACTGTACTTTCCTGAAGTTGGCAATTATCTATCTTGGTCTGTCGTGGAACTTTATTAAGTGTGGTTTGTTTTTGGTTTTTGCTTCATTATCGGCTCTTTGAATTTGAACTGTGTTTCTTTCCTTTGAAATGTTATTTTGAGAATAGTTTACTCCTCCACTGTGAACAATTAAACAGTGGAGCCAAGTTGAAGGCATTAAAGGACTTTTAGTTATGTTTTGGGTTTTGTTATATTTCTGATATACTCTGGGTCATCACAAAAGTCTTTTAATTGTGAGTTCTTGTCGTATGCCGACTCTGAGTGAGATGCGGTCCCAAGCTTCTTCTAATTTTCCATCCAAGCTTTGCATAAAGCAGGGATGTCCCCCTTCCTTCCTTCCTTCCTTCCTTCCTTCCTTCCTTCCTTCCTTCCTTCCTTCCTTCCTTCCTTCCTTCCTTCCTTGGAATAATAGTTCATCTACCACAAAATCAAAGATAATTTTTGAAAATTAATGCCACGCCTAGTGTTAGCAGACCTCTGGCAAAAGGACTACAGGTCCTCCTTTTTGTCCTCATGTCCTTCACCCTGCAGACATAACCTTAAAATCAAATATTTAAGGCATAGTCTGAAAATCAAATATTGCCCTTTTAGAGTAGCTACAAGCTATTGCTTCCTGAGCAGCTTTTTGATGCCAGTGCTTCCTTAAACTACCCCTGAATCTTTAATTAGTTGTTATGAACTCAGGGGCTGTCAATTGCTGCCTGAAAGTGATAAAATCTAATGGAATGGAATGGAAAATATAGAATAGAGTAGAGTAGAGTAGAGTAGAGTAGAGTAGAGTAGAACAGAACAGAACAGAACAGAACAGAACAGAACAGAACAGAATAGAATAGAATAGAATAGAATAGTGGCCAAGTGGCATTGGACACACAAGGAATTTGTCTCCAGTGCATTAGCTCTCAGTGTACATACAAGGAACAAAGTGATCAGCTGCATCCTGAAACCTTTTGCCTTTTAACTTTCTCCAGTACATTCCTGCCATTGGGGGGGGAAAACAATATTTCTGATGCTGGAAACTGTAATTTTATATTGTCAGAAAAAAATTGGGTCCAGTTCTAAGAAGGTCACAAAAGAAATGCACTGGACAAGCTGCTTGAAAAGGAGCGTGGCTTATTTGACAGCATGGGATACAGCAATCAAGGTAGCTACCATTTGGGAAGTGTGAGGCTACTGTAGCAATTAGTAATATTACAGTGTGTGAATGTGTCAGTCAAAGTGTTTGTTCTGATGGATGAATGGTTACAAGTTAAGGACTACCTGTACTTTTTCCATCATCTTCCCTAGAAGAAGCTGTTAGCCCTATCCATGCCCCATAAATATGTTTTTTAAAGAAAATCCTGTGTTCGTTTCTTGAATCCCACCATTTAATACAAGCTGTGTTCGGATGCAGGGGTCTCCAACCTTGACAACTTTAAGACTTGTGGATGTTGAAGGCCACAAGTCTTAAAGTTGCCAAGGTTGGAGATCCCTGTTCTGATGGATCAGTCCCCTGGCCCATCTAGTCCAGCAGTCAGATCTCACACTGGCTAACCAAGTGCATGAGCAAGTTCTGTAACCTCTCAGTTGATGGCCACCAAGATTAATAGCCCAGGTTAAACAAGGCTAATAGCTCTTGATGTCCATTTCAGTCTTGTTATAAATCCCTCAAGAGGCCATTAAAAGCTGCATTTCTCTCTCCCAGGAAGAATTATGCTGTTGAAAAAGTTTCCAGAAGCAAAGCAAGACTTATAATTTTACCTTCCACGTAAGATTCAGATACCATCAAGAGGTTGAATGTTATCAAAAGACTGAGCAAAATAACTGTTCTCCCCATCTCTGAAAAAGAAAAGACAAGTTGATCAATTTAGGGAAAATATATTTTTAGAGCCCCACAAAAGTAAACACAGATGCAGCATGTGTTTTAATTTATCTGTGACTTTCTAATTTTGTCCCAAACTAATTTGTATTCCTAAGGCTTCATTTTTTTAATGAATTTATTAGCACCTGAGGTAACCTTTATAGGACATTAGGCCTTTAGAACTTCTTAGAGCAAAGGAATTACAGTGACTCTGGGTGGCTTATAATTCAGCTCACAGTTGTTTGTAGGTGTGTCAAGGTAGTTTCTAAGATTAATTTCTAACAAAATAACAGCGTTGGAAAGTACCTTGCAGCTCTTCTAATCTAACCACCTGTTCAAACAGGAAATCCTATTCCGTTTCAGACAAATGGCTGTCTAATTTCTTCTTTCAAATCCCCAGTGTTGGAATAGTGAATTCTGTTCTAATTCTGTTTCATGATTTTCTTGGGCATAATTTCCACATCTCATGCCATGAGAGAAATTCAGTATTTGCCACTGAGGTGTGAATACCATAAACCTATCCCAAGATACAGAATATGATCTGAAAAATTTTGGTCACCATACTATAAAAAAAGATGTTGAGACTTTGGAAAAAGTTCAGAGAAGAGCAACTAAGATGATCAAAGGCCTGGAGACTAAAACATATGAAGAGCAGCTGCAGGATCTGGGTTTGGCTCGTCTAAAGAAAAGAAGAATTAGCGGTGACATGATACCGGTAGCAGTATTCCAGTATTTGAGGGGCTGCCACAAAGAAGAGGAGGTCAAATTATTCTTCAAAGTACCAGAGGGCAGGACAAGAAACAATGGATAGAAACTAATCAAGAAGACAAGCAACCTGGAATTAAAGAAAAACTTCCTAACAGTGAGGACACAGCTTGCCTTCAAAAATCGTGGACACTCCATCACTGGAGGGTTTTAAGAAGAGACTAGACAGTCACTTATCTGAACTTGTATAGGTTCTCCTGTTTAAGCAGGGGACTGGGCTAGAAGACCTCAAAGGTCCCTTCCAGCTCTAATCTGTTCTGAATTCTAAATAGTACTGAATTTAAGAAGAAGCAATGGGACATCAGAAATACAGCCACAAGAAGACTTCCTGACAATTAGGATCTCCAAGTCAACTTTTTACATAATAAGACATAATTTCCATGGCAAACGAATATTTTTTTAAAAGCCCTATGTTCAATTTCTAATAATTGCAGTTCAACATTTCCCAATTAACAGGATTAGGATATCTATCTGCTGACCTTTGAGCATCATTTTAAAGGAATTCATGGTCTGCCTCTGCAGACTTCTCAAGCTAGGGCCTTCCAGGTGTGTGGACCAGTTCCAAGAACTTCCAACTGATTTAGATTTTTGCAATTTGATGATCCTCACATATCTGGAGGACATCGAGGTTATGGGAAAGTGCTGTTAAAATGGACAGATTGCCTTCATTTGAAAATGAAAGACATCAGATTCATTATCTTGGATCAGAGAAAAATAAGGCAAAGGTGAGAATCAGGGATTTTCCCCTCCTGAAAGGCTTGAGAGATATTATTAGTCAGAGAAGACCGTATGGAGAGATCAGAAATCTGAGTTCAGGTAGTCCTCGACTTACAACCACAATTAAGCCCAAAATTTCTGTTGCTAAGCGAGACAGTTGTTAAGTGAGTTTTGCCCCATTTTACAACAGTTCTTACTACAGTTGTTAAGGGAATCACAGCAATTGTTAAGTTAGTAACACAGTTGTTGTGAATCTGACTTCACCATTGACTTCGCTCGTCAGAAGGTTGGAAAAGGGGATCACATGACCCCAGGACACCGCAACCATCATAAATATGAGTCAGTTGTCAAGCATCTGAATTTTGATCATGTGACCATGAGGATGCTGCAATGGTCGTGTGAAAAATAGTCATAAGTCACTTTTTTCATTTCCATTGTAACTTTGAACAGTCACTGAATGAACAGTTGTAAATCGAGGACTATCATATAAAGTCAAATCCCTATCAGGTGGAGAAGAGAATAACTTTAACTTTATTTGTCACTTTGAATGTACACTAATCAGCATACATTAAAATGAAATTTCATTGCATACAGCTCTCAAAAGGTCACCACCTCTGGGGAAAGTCAGAAGGTCATCAGGAAAAGTTTTTCCCAGATGGGCACCATTACAGCTGCACTGGAGGATGCAGGTTTGTCCTGCCCCATCCTGCAACTGAATTTCAGAATTATTCCAAAAACAAATCCCAGTAAATCCTAATAACAAAATCTTATTAGCTTGTTTAACTAAATTGTTCTGGACTAAATGGGAGAGCCAACATGGTGAATTAAATAAATTAACAGAACCGAAGAGTCCTTGTTGCGGTGTTAACACTGATCATTCTGGATTAAATGATCCAAAACAGTAGGGGTGACATAATAGCAGTCTTCCAATATCTAAGAGGCTGCCACAAAAGAAGGAGTCAGCCTATTCTCCAAAGCATCTGAAGCAATGGACGGAAATAACAGATAACAGATAACAGATAATCAGAGTTGGAAAGGGACCTTGTAGGTCATCTAGTCCAACCCCCTGCCCAAGCAGGAGACCGTACACCATTTCTGACAAATGGCAGTCCAGTCTCTTCTCGAAAGTCTCAAATGATGGCGCTCCCACAACTTCCAAGGGAAAGCTGTTCCATTGGTTGATTGTTCTTACTGTCAGAAAGTTTCTCCTTATTTCCAGGTTAAATCTCTCCTTGTTCAGTTTCCATCCATTATTCTTTGTCTGGCCTACAGGTGCTTTAGAAAATAGCTTGACCCCTTCCTCTCTGTGACAGCCCATCAAATATTGGAAGACTGCTATCATGTCTCCCCTGGTCCTTCTCTTTACTACACTAGCCAAGCCCAGTTCCTGTAACCGTTCTTCATATGTTTTAGTCTCCAGTCCCCTGATCATCCTGGTTGCTCTTCTCTGTACTTTTTCTAGAGTCTCAACATCTTTTTTTATAATGTGGCAAACAAAACTGGATGCAGTACTTTAGGTGTGATCTTACTAAGGCTTTATAGAGTGGTATTACATCAATGAGAGATCCAAACTAGAAATAAAGAAAAATTTCCTGACAGAACAATTAATCAATGGAAGAGCTTGCCTTCAGAAATTGTGGATGTTCCGTCACTGGAGGTTTTTAAAAGAGATTGGACAGCCATTTGTCTGAAATGGAATAGGGTCTCCTGGTTGAATAGGAGATTGGACTAGAAGATCTCTAAGATCTTCCAACTCTGTTATTCTGTTCTGTTTAAATATCATTTTCACTTACCTAGCCCCAAAACGGTGTTGAGAAGCAGATCAACAATCAACTGGAAAGAGAAAGGGGAGATCAAGATTAACAATCAACTAGAAAGAGAAAGGGAGATCAGTTCCTCATTGGCAAATCCATCACCTTCCCATCAGACACAAGATAAGTGCTAAGGAGGGCAATCCTCACCTGCTCTGTTCTTCTTCCAATGATTCTCCACTCTGTTTTGCTAGATGATCTAAGTTTTTATACTCCTTGAATCAATGGGTGTGGACATGAATGAATAAGATGGGACTTTTAAAAAAAAAACTTTGTTTGATTTGGACCAAGAGAAAATATTTAGTGGGCTATTCCAAGATGAAAGTTAGAAAGCCCACTTCCTTGTTCTGGAAACTGAAACATATTCATTCAGATTAGCAAAGAAAAGATCTGACATCATTAACTAACGCTGTGCCTGCCAATGATTTTAGACTATAACCCACATCATTCCCTGCAGATTAATGTTTGTGCAGTGTGGGAGGAGTTTTAAACTAAGTCCACGGGAAAACAAAAGAATGGTAATTTTTAGGGAATCATAAAGGACTGAAGGAATTTTGAAATAGAAGAGGTGATATGATGATTCAGTGGTTAAGACTCACTGGAAAGCTCACAGCCCAGAGTTTGAGACCCAAGCACCACAAGATGGGGTGAGCTCCCATTCTCATCCCAGTTCCTGCCAACCTAGCAGCTTGAAAGCATGCAAATGCATGTGGATAAATGGGTACCACTTTGGAGGGAAGGTAACAGAAATTTGTGACATCATGCTGCCTACATGACCATGGAAACATCTTCAAACAGTGCTAGCTCAATGGCCTCAAAACAGAAATGAGCACCTCTCCTTATAGCCAGCAATGGCTAGCGGAGTCAAATCTGCAGGAACTCCTTTCTCTGGGGAATCAAAGAGGACTGAAGGAACTTTGAAATAGTTTCACAGCGATGCCAACCATGTTAGGAAAAATACCATAAAAACAAAATCCTACTACCTATTGAAAATATTTTTATTTTTTAAAAACAAAAATACAACTCTCTATTCACATTAACAGTGTTCATGTCATTATTAATACATACCTCTCCTTTTATACATAAACATCAGCTCTTATTTCTATCCTCCACCCATTTGTACCACCTATCCCAAACCGCATAATAGTCCGAATCATCTTTGCCTCTTAATTCCATTGTGAGCTTATCCAGTTCTGCACAATCCATTATTTTTTGTGTCAAGTCCTCTTCAGATGGTATCTTTTCCTTCTTCCATCCGTGCAAAGGCTATTCTTGCCGCAGTTATGATATGTATAATGATGTATCAGATCCTACTTCCTTTAGTAGTAAATGAAACCAAATAATCTCTTATTTTAATATTGGCAGCTATATAAATGTTTTAAATAAATAAGTACATCAGATTTATTGAAAAGACCATAATAACAATACCAAAGCAGATGGAATCCTTCTCTTCAATTATCATGGCCAAAAACTTCTTAAACTCTCAATTGAGGCAGCTGATATGCCTTTCTCTTTGCTTTTCAAATTAAATAGATGATAGATAGATAGATAGATAGATAGATAGATAGATAGATAGATAGATAGATAGATAGATAGGGTCATGCTCCTGGTGGAGACTGACTCTGAGGGAGAGGAGGAACAGCCGACAGGGAGTGGAAGTGTGGCTCCAGAGGTTGTGGAGGAGGCTGGGGAAGAGCAGAGGCCAGCTGAGCTGTCAAAGGAGGACCCAGGCCCATCCTCTCTCCATCCTAGGGCACACAGGGAGGAGAGGATAAGGAAGAGACATGGTCTACTCAGGAGGAGAGGGCTTTGATCCTCTTCATGGGCTGCAGATGTGACAACTGGATAAGAGGACGGACATGCATACAGGCAAGTGCTGGAAACAAAGCGTGGAAATATCTCTAGTTTACGGTTCCTCTCTGAGTTTGGTGTCCTTCCCAGTGTGTGTTCTGATATCTATGGACATCTTCCAGCCCGTATTTTGCCTGGTTTGTGTTGTTTTTTACTCTTTATAATTTAAACGGCATTTCCTCCTTCTTGTAGCTGCTTGTGTGGGAGTTTTTTGTCTCCAGTCAAGGATATTTGGAGCTTGGAAGCAAAGAAAAATATATGCCATACAAAACCATGGTAGGATACAAATAAATATGTAAATATGGGTGTTTGTGCACATAGTACTCCACAATACCATGTAGATTAAAATAGAAACAAGGCATTTCCCACCTGAAGGCTGTTTAAATTGTTACACAATAAAGATAAACAACACCCTCAGTTAGAAGTATCATTTGCAGACTGCAAAACTCTGGATGACCACTCAATAGAAACCTAGGATTTCTTATTCATCTCTGTTGCCCTCTAATGGCCATCTGAGCATTTGCAAATTAGATTTGGTAGCTCTATTGCAGGGGTGGCGAACACGCGGCTCTCGAGCCGCATGCGGCTTCCGGCCAAAATGAATGCGGCTCTTTGCCTCTTATATTATTATTATATTATTATTATATTATATTATTTTGTATACTGTGGCTCTTTGCCAAGTTTGGATTTTGTTATGCTGCTTCTGAGGAGGGATCTCTGAGGAGAGATTTCAGCGTAGTCCCCCCCCGCTGCGTCATCCGTCTCCCATCTCTCGGAAACAACTGCACGGGCCAGCGAGCGTGGTGTGGCTCTCTGACTCTCACAGTTTAAAATTGTGGCTCTTTGTGTCAAACTTGTTCGCCACCCCTGCTCTATTGTGAACCATATTTCAGAGAGTCTCTGCAAGCTCTTTAAACCTCAACCTTATAACCATGAAAACATTGTAGGGATATACTGTATGCAAAAAGCCTATAAAGTCCCAGCACTGCTTCGATTTGCTTAGATGCTTCCTCTAATGAGCTATTGTTGCCTTCTGGGGATAAGGGGGTAGTGTTCAGCATTGTCAGGGAACCTTTGATTACACCATTTAATTTTGTTTTAGGGCAGTTTTGTGACTTGGTGGGTTGTGGAAACTCAGCTATTAAGTTAATTTATATTTCAAAGTCCTAGGCCGGGGGTATCATACTCACGTCATCACAGCGGTGTCACGTGATGTATCTGGACTTTCCCCCCCTTTGCTAAACCGGGCATGGGGATGGCCAGCACATGATGCATCTGGTCCATGGGCTGGAGTTTGACAGCCCTGTCCTAGGCCAATTCAGAAAACGAGTTCATTCAGTAGCCATGTGAATTCAGTGAGCAGGTAAAGTAAGTTGTGTAAATACAGCCAACTCTTAGCGAATGTTTTAAAAAAAATCTTGCCTTGTGCATGAACATCTCAGCAGGCAAACCTCACATTTTCCTCGGCCAGGATAGCTACGCTATCAAGTGGCCAACCATTTTTGGACTGATGGACTCCTGCAGAATGTTAAGTAAACTTCCTGAAATGGGAACCACAAGTGAAGGTATGTATTAATTCTCAAGATGGATGGATGCAACATTGGACATGCCCAGTCACAAAACCCTCCTTGAAAAAGCAAACTGGTAAGCTTGTACTCTGCTCCCCCTTCCCTCCCCCACAACTATTGTGGGATGTTCCTAATCATATCAATTTTGTCTTTTTCAAGACAGTGGGAGATCTTCAAACCCACTGGGCTGTAGTCACCCTATCCATGCAGGCACTTCTTAATTTACTGTAGAATCCTAGAAGTGTATGGTTGTAAGAGAGCACAATATCTAGTCCAACCTCTGTGTAGGAAAACCAGTAAAAATATCAGGGAGAGGTGCAGGGGTGGGATTCAACTGGTGTTACTACCGGTTCGGTGACTATGTTTTGCAGGCGCATGCTGTGCTGCCTGGACTGCTGAAAAGCGCTGTGTGCGGGTGCCGCGCAAAGCAGCTGAGGTTGAAAAAGCAGGAAATAAAGGACAGGTAAGAGCCCAGGCGGGCGGGCGGGCCAAACAGAAGCAAACACAGAACCGGTTCGGTGTCTGCTGTTCTTCAGAGCTACCGGTTCTTTAGAACCGGGCAGAACCAGTAGCATCCCACCCCTGGAGAGGTGGTGTCCAAGCTGGACACCACCTCTCCAGGGGTGGGATGCTACTGGTTCTGCCCGGGGAGATAAGAATAACCAACGTTGAAGAACCCACAACCTGCATAGGTAGATTGTTCTACTGTGGTACAGATCTTATTTACTAATGGAGAGTTTTTCCCTATGTTTAAATGAAATGACGGTAGCTGCAAATTATACATATTATTTTTGGTTCTAGTTTCTTGGCTCATGAAAAATTACTGCTGACTATTCTACACCTTCCTTTAATGTAGCTGAATATAGCTATCATGAATTCCTTTGGTCTTTTTTCCAAACTAAATTGATATTCCATATTTTCTTAGGGACCTCAAGATGATATTTGTCAAAGAAAGAGGAGAATATTTGCAGCTCAGAGTTGAAATGAAGGGAACTGGTCTCTCTGAGTTGGGTTGTTTTCTTGGAGACGTTTCATTGCCCATACTAGGTAACATCATCAGTGCTTGTAGGAAATGATGGTTCCCTATTATCACTGATGCTGTTACCTAGTTTGGGTAATGTTTGTTTGTTTGTTTGTTTTAATTACATTTATATGCTGCCCTTCTCCGAAGACTCAGGGCGGCTTACAATTTGAAACATCTGCAAGAAAATTACCAAGCTTAGAAAGCACCAAGGACTGCCACATGTCAGATGTCTTTTCATTTTGCCCCTACAAAAAGAAACTTGAGTTACTTGAGCCAAAACAACTGACGGTAACCTTAAGTTATCTAGTGTGCTTCCTGGTTGAATGGGGACTTGAAGCTGGGTTTTCCCATGCAAAAATCCAACAACTGAATCATTCAATGGTGTTTGTGAGGCTTCTGTAATACAGGTTAATAATTTTCTCAGCCATGTCTGTTTCCCTTTCATTTCTAAACATTATTCCCTTTCATTTCTAAACATTATTCTAATAGTAAAAAATAAAGTAAGTGTAGTCCACAGATGATGTCTTTGCCCAGTCCTGCTCCATCCCTCTAGCAACAAGCTTTCCAGAATTCTAAATAGTTCCAGTTTTTTAAATGCCAAAATTGCTATGATTATTATTTTTTGCTCAGTCACAATCTTTGCTCAATTGGTGAATTCTATTCTGAATCAAAAGTTAATATTTAACCCTAGAATTGCCGCCACTGCTGAAAAGGAAGTTTATATCTATGTTTGCTGAGTTTCCCCAATGGACCTACTAGTGCAGTTTTAGGGTGGAGTAATGAAAAAATCCAGAAATCTGATAGCCAAATATGCAAATCAGTCAAAATCCCATGCCAGAATCCAAGTAGTTCTAGTTTAATTATATATATATATATATTATTTTATGCACTGCTGGGGTGAGGCCCATGATAATATTTGTGGTTCTATATAGTTATTTGAGTTGCTTGTGTGATTAGCAAGACCTCACTTAATAATCTCCTGCTTTTCTATTTTTTTAAGGATCCAGTTCAGAGTCCAATGTGATTTTTTAAAATTATATTGTTCTATTAATTTAGCAAGATTACTTTTATTGATCATAGGATTCAACAAAAGGAGAGGTTCTGCAATGTATGAGCAAATAAAATAGTTTAAAAAACAAGTACAATTAGCCTGATAACGTATTTACCATTAAGTAAGTATTAGGCCTTGTTCTGAAAATTAAAAATTTATAAATGTCCAGTCATCTATGTTGAGTCACCTGTGCTGAGTTCCAATGTTTACTTTAAAAGAAGCCAAATAGTTTCTGGAGAATCTATTAGATGGACCTCGGTTTTTGATCTGGAAAAATGGGCTGACAGTCTGTGTGGTTTTTAGTAGTATTTTTATTAAAAATTACAATCAAAATTATAAAAACTAACACAAACTACAAATACAAAAAATAAATAGCACAGAAAGGGAAAAAATAAGAAGAAAAATAGAAAAAGAAAAGAATGTAGTAAAGAAAAGAAACATATAAAGAAATTATTTCTCCCTTCATCACATCAGATTCAGGTATAAACAATTTCCATAATGTAGGTCTTGGTGTATTCGGGTCTTGTCCCGCGTAAGATTGAGAATACCTTGGCAACGTTTCGACGAGATCCCACTCGCCATCTTCAGGCTGGTGTCTTTGGCTTTGTGCCACAAAGCCGAACACACCAGCCTGAAGATGGCGATAAGCCAAGGTATTCTCAATCTTACACGGACAAGACCAAATCAAGACCTACTCTACCCGTGAAAATCTACGAAAACAATTTCCATAATGTATCAACTTTTAAAATACAAGAAATGATCCCTTCTTCCAATATCCCCTTGTAGAAAGTTAGCACCCACTTCTCTCCTAGAAGAATGAAATATTCTAGGAAATATTAAAAAGGCAGAATATTTCCCCTAAAAGAGAAATAGAAATCTTTTTTTTAAAATAAATTTTATTATTTTCCAAAAACAAACAAGACAAACAAACATAAAAACATAAACCAACAACAATTTCAAGTGTGTCGGTCGGTCACAAATCTTGGTGCCATCTCCTCACCATCAATACTCTCTATTACAGAAGAAAAGAAAACTATACAAAGCAAACAAGAGGCAATGAAACAAAAAGAAAATACAACCACCTATTTTCTATTTGGAGAGATCTCAAAAACTTATGCATTTTACTTCATACATTACCTAAATTATCTCCTCTATTAACCAATATCATTATTGTTAACTCTCTACAGTATTATAATCTCTATGTTATATTTTCATTCAATAATTTTATTTGTCTCCATCATATCCATATATTACCAAGTTTTTTTATCTAACCATTGATAAAACATACTCCACATCTTATAAAACTGTTTTTCTTCTTGATCTCTAATTTCAAATGTTAATCTACTCATTTCGGCACAATCCAAAATTTTCCTAATCACTTCCTCCTGCGCATGTATCTTGTTATTTCTCCAATTCTGGCAGAATTCCCAATAAAAATATCTCAGGTTTCAAGTCTATATGTTGTTGTGTCATTTTTTTCCAACCACATGTGGATTTTAGTCCAATATCCTTTTGCATCAACGCAAGTCCACCACATATGGTAATAGGAGCCGGGTATCTGGTGACATTTCCAACACTTGTCCGATTTATCCTTAAACATTCTTGCAATCCTTCTCGGGGATAGGTGCCACCTGTAAAACATCTTAGAGAAATAGAAATAGAAATCTTAAGGGACACAGAAACTCAGGCCCAGCAGATATTTTGGTGCCAGCTTATCTACAAGACAAAAGACCTTCAGCTCCAGGGTGACAGGATTAGTTCTCACTCAAGATCCAAACCAGGACAAAGCCATTAAGCCATAATAGGAGTTGCCCAAAGCCCCTTCATTACATCTCCCAGCAAGATTCAACCAAGCCTGGGACTCAAGACAACCTACAAATTTACCCCTGCATTGCCCCATGGGAGTCTGACAAAATCAGGATACATTTCTTGCCACAGGAACAGGAAGCAAGTCCAAACCCAACAGAGGGTATAAATCTCTCTCGGTCTCTCATACACGTGCTCAATTTTGCCCAGGACCTCAAACCATGTGGTCCTGTCCACCATTAAACAGATAACAGATAACAGATAATCAGAGTTGGAAGGGACCTTGTAGGTCATCTAGTCCAACCCCCCCCCCTGCCCAAGCGGGAGACCCTACACCATTTCTGACAGATGGCAGTCCAATCTCTTCTTGAAAGTCTCAAGTGACAGCACTCCCACAACTTCTGAGGGCAAGCTGTTCCATTGGTTGATTGTTCTCACTGTCAGAAAGTTTCTCCTTATTTCCAGGTTAAATCTCTCCTTGTTCAGTTTCCATCCATTATTCCTTGTCTGGCCTACAGGCACTTTAGAAAATAGCTTGACCCCTTCCTCTCTGTGGCTGCCCCTCAAATATTGGAAGACTGCTATCATGTCTCCCCTGGTCCTTCTCTTTACTAAACTAGCCAAGCCCAGTTCCTGTAACCGTTCTTCCAAACCATTTTTCCAAACAGCTTCCATGTTTCCAGTGTCTTTCTTCCCACTTGGAACTGAACCCAGATGGACATTTCTTCCAAAACCCTCTCTTATTTACAAACAAATCCTTAAAGCCTTATTGTTCAGTCCCCATCAGCAAAACTCCATTTTTTTAAAATTCACATTTATATGCCACCCTTCTCTGGAGACTCAAGGTGGCTTACAATCTTTGGAGCACAACCCAATGTGCTCAGCAATAGCCTTCATTCCATTGTATATGCCTGCTTATTACTAGGGCTTTTGGCCCCCCAAGCAGCATTTTTACAAAGTCAGCTTATTGCCCCCAACAACCTTGGGTCCTCAATTTACCTACCCCAAGAGGATGGAAGGCTGAGTCAACCTTGAGCCTGGTGGGATTCGAGCCTGCACTAATTGCAGGCAGCTGGAGCTAAGTGCTAGGTGTTTAACAGCCTGCACCACCAAGGCTCAAGGATTAGCATTAAGGATTAGCATATCTATTTTAATCTTGATCAACCAAATCAACTTAATACAGGTAGTTCTTGACTTACAACCATTCATTTAGTGATGGTTCGAAGTTACAATGGCACTGAAAGAAAAGGCTTATCATTTAGCACTTACAACCATTGCAGCAGCCCCATGGTCATGTGATCAAAATTTGGGCGCTTGGCAACCAGCATGTCTTTATGACAGTTGCAACTAGTGTCATGTGATCATCTTTTGTGACCTTCCCAACCTGCGTCAGATAAGGCAAAGTCAACAGAGGAACTCTGGTTTCCTTAAGGACCACATGATTTGCATAAGAACTGCAGTGTTTCACTACTGTTAACAACTTAACAACAGCTTAATGATTCACTTGATTCATGATTCACCTCACATCCGAGTATTTCACTGTTATTGTTAAGTTCCACTGGGGCAAATAAAGGTTGTAAAATCAGGTGGACTCATTTAATAACCACTTTAATTAGCAACATAAATTCTGGCCCTAGTTGTGGTTGTAAGTTGAGGACTACCAGTTTTCCTTCCTTTTACTTTTAACAGTCTTGATCTTTAGTCCCTTCGCGTAATGTCTTAAAACTTGACTTTTTTTTAAAAAAAGTTCTTTGTCCTTTCTCACAAAATTCTTCCAAGCTTCAACAAATTTCTTTTGTTAATCCAATATAGGAAAATTATTCAAGTCATTCCTTTATTGTGTTTTGCTTTATCTGTTTTAAAAATTAAGGTAGCAGTCAGTTTCATTGGACTATCGAGTATTGCATCTTTTTCCATATCATTCTCTCAGGCTGTCATTTTTAAATTCACTTTCAGATTCATCTCAGTTCTTCTCAGGTATAACTTATTCCACTCCCATAACATCTTCTAAACACAATATGCCTATAGAGGCAAATATTCTTAAAATTAGCTTCTGGGTTCATTTTTCAAAAATATTCTTCAGTATATCCAATATTAAAATAGTTTGCTCCATTCTGTATTAGTAAGTCAATTTTTTCTCCTTTAATTGAATCTTTAGTTCCTTCTGATGTCCAACCTTCAAAATCTTATCATTTTTAAAGAGCATTCAAAATGAAAGCATTTTCCCACAGGGAAGATTCTTATAATTCATTCCACAATGCTATTTCAAATTTATCTGGACCCTTAGTTTGTTTGTAACTTTCTAAAGTTTAAGTTTTAATCACTCTTTTGTATTTATTCTGAGGGGAAGGGAGAGAAAATTCTTAAACTTGTGCTTAAAACTTCTTTAATTAAGGATTGAAGGAAACTTGCCTGATGCTGTAACATATATCAATTTAAAGATTCCTAACAGCTAAAAAGCAGTTAACAAGCAATTTTCAAAACTGATTAGAAAAGGATGCATATGTAAATTTAGTACCAACTATGGCTTGAGCAAGATGGCTATTTTAACGGAGCTGTCTTCAGTTTGCCATTTTTTCCATGGAAGCTGGGTTGAGACAATATGATTAAGAACTTATTTCCTGAGTTCACACAATAAATTGTGGGCCTTGGTGGCTCAGGTTGTTAATTGCCTGCACTTAAGTTCCAGCTGCCTACAACTGCTGTAGGCTCGAATCCCACCAGGCTCAAGGTTGACTCAGCCTTCCATCCTCTCGGGGTAGGTAAATTGAGGACCCAAGATTGTTGGGGGCAATTAGCTGACCTTGTAAAAAATGCCGCTTAGTAATAAGCAGGCATATACAATGGAATGAAGGCTATTGCCGAGCACACTGGGTTGTATCCCAAAAAATTGTAAGCCGCCCTGAGTCTCCGGAGAAGGGCGGCATATAAATGTAATTTTTTAAAAAAATTGAGTAATAAACCAGCCAAACAGACTGCATTTAAACACCACATTATAACAACAAAATGAAAACTAGGTGAGCATCTGCAGAGGGAGTCAAATGCCTATAGCTATAGTTGAAACTGACCAAGCGTTGTATATTGTGCAAGTAAAGTCAGGTCAGAAAAATAATTGGGGGGGGAGGTTCCAACTCTAGCCAGGCCTGCCCAAGAATAAATAAAAATGAGAACCAGACAGGAGTGAGGAAAGAAGAAATATTTATTCCTAAAGGCAAAACAGTTTGTCTTTAGGGGCAGCTGCAGAGAAATGAGGTGCAGTAGCAGATTTTTATAGGGGGAGTTTGTCCGGGGTGAAGTGTCTACATGCTTTCTAGGGTGACACTTGAAGGGCATATGTGTATGTGGGTAGGTATGTTTGTTCTTGTGAACATGCTGTAATTTAAGACCTAATTTAATTAACTCTTTATTTGCAGACCTTATCCTTTGATTTGTGGATTAGGTCTGGGTAACTAATTTGGGGAAGGAAGTAGGTTTCCTCATTTTAGTTGATTTCAGCTTGACTGTTAATGGATAATTATGGATTCTGTTAACATTTTAAGGGAAGACAGAAACAGTATAAAGAATAAAAGATATTTGAGTAAAACTTCTCACAGCCATTACATCTTTCACTGATCTGATTAAGCAAACATAGGAATAGAACCCAGATGTTGGTATTGTTCCAATTTTCCATCCTGGAAATAGTAATCTTAATGGGGTCACAATAGTCATGTAAATATTGTCCAGCCCAGTCTTATACTCCAGCTGTTATGTTGTGTTTAAAATTTGGGTGAGGCTATACTTAGGAACAGTCATACATTGTTGGCTTTGCCAAACACTCTACACTACTCCAAGACAGAGTTCTCTAACTGGTTATTCAATATAAAAACCCTTATTATGTAGTCTTTTCTTGTTATAAGAAAACCTATCACATTAAACTATAACCAGCCCATTTGATTTGTTAACCTGAGTATTTAAATAAGCCCCAGTGAAGATCTCCATCAGCCGGGGGTAGGTGGGTGGGCCTCGCCAGTGCAGGAGACGGCAACAGTGTGGGAGTAGACGGTGTTCAGCAGCAGCCATAGGCTGCATAGCACAGGTGGGCCCCAGCATTGCGACCACTAGCCCAGCCATCCAAGCAGAGGTGTGGGGGGGAAAGGCAGGTAATTCTAATGCGCAGCAGCACTGGCAGCAGGCAGAGGCATGGGGGGAGAGGGCAGGCAATCTCAACGTGACACGTGGCCTTCTACTCCATTGTGGCCATGGGCAAGCTGAGAGACGGTGGGATGGATTGACACATGATTTAATGTAGGCAGGCTTTTTCAACATACAGCAGGACCGGCAGCACCCGTCCCACCATCTCTCGACTTGCCCATGGCCGCAACAAGTTAGAAGGCCGCGTGGCACATAGAGATCACCTGCCCCCCCCCATGCCTCTGCCTGCTGTCAATGCCACCACGCATCGGAATGACCTGCCTCCATTAAATTAATTAATTAATTAATTAATTAATTAATTAATTTGTCAATTGCTTACAAGATAATAACTATAAGGGTAAACATAGTTATGAATACATGAAAGGAATACATATAAGAAAAATAAAAGAAACAATAAAAGAAACAATAAAAGAAACAATAGGACAGGGACGGTAGGCACGTTGATGCGCTTATGCACACCCCCTACAGACCTCTTAGGAAAGGGGTGAGGTCAATAGTAGAAAGTCTAAGGTTAAAGTTTTTGGGGTTTGGGGAAGAAACCACAGAATCAGGTAGAGTATTCCAGACATTGACCACTCTGTTGCTGAAGTCGTATTTCCTGCAATCAAGATTGGTGCGGTTAACCTTGAGTTTGTATCTATTGTGTGCTCTTGTATTGTTATGGTTGAAGCTGAAGTATTCATTGACCGGAAGGACATTGCAATGTATGATTTTATATACTATACTTAGATCGGACCAAAGGCGGTGTAGTTCTAGGTTTTCTAGGTCTAGAATTTCAAGTCTGGTGGCATAAGGTATTCTGCAATGAATAGAGGAGTGTAGAACTCTTCTTGTGAAGTATTTCTGTACTTTCTCAACTGTGTTAATATCAGATACGTGATATGGGTTCCAGACTGATGAGCTGTATTCGAGTATTGGTCTGGCAAATGTTTTGTATGCTCTAGTTAGTAGTGTGATATTACCAGAGAAAAAGCTACGTAGGATTAGGTTAACAACTCTTAATGCCTTTTTGGCTATGTAGTTACAGCGGGCTCTAGCACTTAGGTCATTAGAGATTCCAAGGTCCTTGACAGAGTTTGGATCATCAACAAGGTCTTGACTATTCAGCTTGTATTTTATTTTCTGATTTTTTTTGCCAATATGTAAGACAGAGCATTTATTTGTTGAGATTTGAAGTTGCCATTTGTTTGACCATTCTGAAACATAGTCGAGGTCTTTTTGAAGGGTAGCAGTACTATCTGTGGTGTTGAATAGCTTTACATCATCAGTGAAGAGAACGCAGTTGCTCTTAATATGATCACAGAGGTCATTTATGTATAGTATGAAGAGAGTTGGTCCTAGAACACTGCCTTGGGGGACACCGCTGTTGACAGGTACAGAATTTGATAAGATGCTCCTAATTTTGACCATTTGTTGTCTGTTTGACAGAAATGCTTCTATCCAATTGTGCAGTTGTCCAGAGATGCCATAAGGTCTTAGTTTTAGTAGTTGTTTGTCATGTACCACTGAATCAAAGGCTTTACAGAAGTCAATGTAGATTGCGTCTATTGCTTTGTCCTGATCGAGTTGTGTAGTCCATATGTTTTTGCAGTGTAAGAGTTGCAGATTGCAGGATAGTTTTTTTCTGAAACCAAATTGTTTATTTGAGAGTAGGTTGCTTGTCTCTAAGTGGAGGATAATGGATTGGTTAATAACTAATTCCATGACTTTACAGGTGATGCAGCGTAAAGAGATCGGTGTGTAATTTTCAACTAGACTGGGGTCTCCCTTTTTGAAGATGGGGATGACCTTGGCTTGTGACCAGAGGTTTGGCAAGGAGCTGGTCCTGAAAGATTTTTCAAAGATTATGCTTAAAGGTTCAGCTATGGCAGTGGATAGCTTTTTTAAGAAGTAGGCACATATTCCATCTGGTCCAGTAGATACAGGTGGTTTTAGGTTGTGTAGTGCTTTTTCAATATTGTCTTCTGTAAAATCGATATGTATTAGATCATTGTAGTTGTCTGTAGTTCGACTAGGAAATACTGGGCATGATCCATTGCTGTTTACAAATACTGAGCCAAAGAATGTGTTAAAGAGGTTGGTTTTGATGGTGTCATCGTTATAGTCTTTACCATTAGGTCCTTTCAGTGGTGGGATGGATCTTGAGTCTTTTAGTTTGATGTTTACAAAATTGTAGAAAGCATGGGTGGAATTGGTGTGTAGAAGGTTTTTCTCTTGTTGTCAATCATGTTGTCAATCCATTCCACTGTTTCTCGGCTTGCCCATGTTGTCCATGTTCTCCCCAAAATAATTCCTAATGCGTCTTTTGGGACCCCAAAAAATAATGTAAGACTGCATCTTATTTTCAGGGAAACACAGCATGAGACATCATAGAAAAACTGTGCTATAACATACAAGAAAATACAATTCTTGTCAGAAATAAAGGCACTGGTATGGCAATATATCACACATGTTCCTTGACAGGCAACATAGTAGTTTTTGATATATGATTTAAATTGACAACATTTACACCAGCAACGTTCTAAGAACCTATTCTTAGATTTGTACAAAAGAAAGTGATAAGAAGGCATAGCAACATGCATACTGTTATGCATGCAGGTTTGAAATCATTGGTTAAGTTTGAATTGTTCTTGTAAAGTGTTGGAAATGATTGGTTTAGAAAGTGCGGGAAAACCCTACACTCTGATTGGCTGTCAGCTGCAGCTGCCGGCTATAAGTAGCAGCCGCAGCAAAGCCAGTCGGGTCCATTCTGAGCTGTAGTCACTAATAAACTAAAGAGCTTGAAGCACTCCGCGTCTGTCTCTTCATGCAAACTTAACACTGGTGACGAGGATGGGATTCCCCTGAAGAGAAGGCAACGCGGAACAGAAGAAGAGCGAGATGGCTGTGCTGAGAAGACTGGGAGTCTTATGCAGATCGTTTCCAAATGTATCTGGAGGGAAACGATCTTGCCGCCATTTCCGAGCAGCGGAAGAGGGCGGTCTTCCTTACGTACTGCGGTCCGGCAGTTTTCAAGCTGGCGAAGGCCCTCGCGGGAGCAGCAGACATGAAGGTAATGGCTTGGCCTGATCTGGAAAGGCTGTTAAGAGCCCATTACGCGTCACAAGTATCGTGCCTCATTAAGAGACACGAGTTTTACCGTCGCGATCAGGGGGAAAACGAAAGCATAAACGACTTCGTGGCAAGTTTAAGAGACATTGGGGGTGCATGCGAATTCAACAGTTTAGAGGAGGCCATGCGCGATCGTTTCATTTTAGGCCTTAAAGACAAGGTGCTGCAGAGCAAGTTATTAATGAAACCTAAGATCATGCTGAAAGAAGCAATAGAAGAAGCCTCTTCAGCAGAAGCTACCAAGTCCTCAGCAGCAGCCATGAAAGATTAACAAGGCCACAAGCTATCCTGATGTGGAAAAGTCCACAACAACTCATTGTGAGCAAATAGATTCTGAGTCAGACTGTAGTGAGGTGGAGGAAGGAATTTACAGACTCAGAATGGAGTGGAAAAGAAAGACCTGGGAAGAAAGAGGCAAGATTTCTACTGCAGAGGTTGTGGGGAAGCCACCCCCGCACTGAATGCAAGTTTTTAGACACCATTTGCCTCCGTTGTGATAAAAGAGGACACCTAGCAAGAGTCTGCAAATCATCCAGAACTCCACCCAACAGAAGGAAGTTTGCTGCAAGCAAAGACAAAGAATTCAAGCCTAACAACCTCAGTGAGAAAGCGGGGCGCAGCACAGAAGCAAATGGGAAGAATGAAACTCATCAAACAGTAACTATTGGTCATTCTTTCCCATTAAAAAGCAGAAAGGTGCATGTCAAGGTACTTATTGAAAGAAGGCCTTGCCAAATGGAAGTGGACTCAGGCTCATACCTTTCTATGGTGTCATGGGACACTATTCACAGACTACTTCCTAACATCCAAAAGAATCACTTCAAGAAGCAAGCATTGACTCTTAAAGACTACCAGGGGAACAAGATTCCAGTAGTTGGAACAAGAGAATTCAACGTGAAATTCAAGTGCCACACCAAGCACCTACCACTGACCATCGTGGACAAGGACCGCCCAAGTCTGCTGGGACTTGAATGGTTCAACCCGCTGGGCATCAAGGTGACTGGCATCAATCACGTGAGCAACACTGAGTGGGAAAAGGCCTTGAAGTCTGAGTTCCCAGAGGTCTTCAGCAATGGATTAGGCAAGTACTTGGGGACCCCTATCTCCTTTAACCTAGATCCCAAGGTACAACCAATCCATTTAAAACCCAGAAGGGTTCCATTTGCCTTAAAGAAAAAAATTGATGCACAACTAGATAAACTAATAGCCCAAGGGGTTTTAGAGCCCACTGACCACTCCAGGTGGGAGACACCCATAGTCACACCAGTCAAGGCTGATGGGTCTGTAGAATCTGCAGGAGACTACAAGGGACATTGAACCATGCGCTACACAGAGGCATATCCAGTTCCAGTAGTGCATCATTTATTACATTCTCTTGGAGGGGCACAGTTTTGCCAAGTGGACCTGGCACAGGCATATCAACAGTTAACAGTTGATGATGCCACTGCAGAAGCCCAAACCATTGTGACCCATAGAGGTGCTTTCAAATGCAAAAGGTTGCAATTTGGAGTAAGCGTAGCACCTGGCATCTTCAAAGCCTTATGGAAAGAATGTTACAAGGGTTGCCAGGGTGGTGCCCTATTTTGATGACGTTTTAATTTCTGCTGGAAATGACACTCAGTTACAAGAGAGACTCAGAGAAGTCTTGATCAGATTCAAAAAGCGGTTAAAAGTCAAAGAAGAAAAATGCACACTTAGAACAGATAAAGTGGAAGTCTTGGGTTACATGATCGATAAACATGGCATCCACCCCACAGAGGCCAAAGTTCAGGCAATCAAAGAAGCCCCCAGGCCAAAATGCAAAACAGGTTTACAAGCATTCTTGGGACTCATTTAATTCTATCATACGTTTCTACCTCAGAAGGCAACTATTGCAGAACCCCTCCATAGGTTGCTAGACAAGAAATCTACATGGGTCTGGGGCAGGAAGGAACAAGCTGCATTTAACAATATCAAGAGACAAATCACATTTGATTCTGTACTGATACAGTTCTCTGAGAACTTGCCTGTTGTTCTGACTTGTGATGCCTCCCCTTTTGGAGTAGGGGGTGTTGAGCCACATGCTTCCCAGTGGGAGGAAGCCCCTATTGCATTTTACTCTCGCACCTTGACTAAAGCAGAGAGGAACTACAGCCAACTGGACAAGGAAGTCTTGGCAATTGTAGCAGCTGTCAAGAAATTCCATGAGTATCTATATGGGAGAACATTTACTGTTGTCACAGATCACAAACCTCTTTTAGGCATTGTGGCAGGGGACAAACCAACGCCCGATCCTGTCACCAAGAATGCTGAGATGGACTGAATTTCTTGCTGCTTATTCATACAAACTGATCCACAGACCTGGTAAAGACATTGGGCGTGCAGATGCTTTGAGTCGCTGCCCACTTCCTTCACACATTGAGGACCCTGTTCTTGAGACTCACACCTTTTTTCTAGAAACTGTTGCCAAGCTTCCAGTACATGCTGCTGAAATTGCCAGAGAGACTGCCAAAGACACTTTATTGGCTCCTGTTATAGGCTGGATTAAGAAAAGTTGGCCACTTCAAGATCTACCTCAACTTGCCCAACCTTTTAAATCCAGGCAAACTGAATTATCTGTATTAAGAGGATGTATTTTGTGGGGTAACAGGGTGGTTATTCCTGCAAAACTACAAAAGGAGGTTTTGGAAATGTTACATGAGGGTCATCCAGGAATTGTCAGAATGAAGGGATTGGCCAGGAGTTATGTATGGTGGCCAGGTATTGACAAAATGGTTGAAAACTGGGTTGCATCTTGTCCCAACTGTCCGGTAGTCCGGCCTGCCCCACCTCTCGCCCCCAAACAGGAATGGGAATGTCCTAGGGGCCCATGGTCCAGGATTCACATTGATTTTGCTGGCCCTTCTAGACGGCACACCTTCCTTATTATAGTAGATGCATATTCCAAATGGCTAGAGGTTATCCCTATGGCATCCACCACAACTGAAGCTGTCATCAAACAGCTTAAAAAGCTTTTTGTAACTCATGGGTTACCTGATGTGCTTGTTTCTGACAATGGCCCTCAATTTACATCCAACCTTTTTGAATCATATCTAGCACAGCAGGGTATCAGACATGCCCTGACAGCCCCTGGGCATCCTTCGGCTAATGGCCGGGCTGAATGTATGGTACAATTTACCAAGGAAAAACTTCAGCAATTGGGTCCAGGGGACATCACTGATAAAGTTGAAAAACTACTCAGTGTCCAGCATATCACTCCCAACCCCTCAATTAATTTAACCCCAGCTGAATTGTTGATGGGTAGGAAACTCAGGTCTCCCCTTGACCGCCTTCATCCCACTTACGCACCCAACGCACCACTAGATTCCACTAGCAAAATTCGCACATTCACTGTGGGTGATTCTGTTTATGCTAAGAACCTTATGGGTGAACCATTATGAATTCCTGCTGAGATAACCCAAATCACAGGCCCCAGGTCTTACAGGGTACAAATGGAGGATGGTGTCCTCTGGAGCAGGCACATTGATCAGTTAAGATCCAGATTACCTCAGGAACATCGCCTTTGCTCCTCTCTGGTTCCCATACCTACTGCCTCTTCTAGGGGGGAAGGGGAGGATTATGAGAGTAATCAGCAAGCAAGAATCAACCCCATGTGTAACGAGCTAACACGACAGGAACCATCTCAAAACCTGTCACAGTACCAACAACCATTTTCACAAATGGAAGATTGCACATCACTACCTGACTTAGGTGCTGACATTGGGTTGGAGATGGATTGGGAGGAGAGACCAGGTTGTAGTAACCAAACAGGTTCTACCATTACTAGAAGTCCAAGTAAGGAAATGTCAGCAGACACATTTCCTGTCTCACAAGGTGAGAACCTTAAAACATCTGAACCACGTAGGTCTCAACATACGTAAGAGCCCCACCTATTTAAAAGAATACATTAGATAGAATGGGGTTTGAGTATGGACTGAACCTAGTGGGGAGGGGTGTTATGTATGCAGGTTTGAAATCATTGGTTAAGTTTGAATTGTTCTTGTAAAGTGTTGGAAATGATTGGTTTAGAAAGTGCGGGAAAACCCTGCACTCTGATTGGCTGTCAGCTGCGGCTGCCGGCTATAAGTAGCATCCGCAGCAAAGCCAGTCGGGTCCGTTCTGAGCTGTAGTCACTAATAAACTAAAGAGCTTGAAGCACTCCACGTCTGTCTCTTCATGCAAACTTAACACATACAATATTCACTTGAGGCATTCATGCTAAAATCAAATGGAAACCGACAGACACATGCTGGCAAAGCAAGAAATTCCAGATGCTACATAAGAGATTTCCAAAAACACACCTGAATACTTTTTTTCTATAGGTAGTCCTCCGCTTATGACCACAATTGTGAGTGGAACTTCCGTCGTTAAGCAATGCAGTCATAAAGAGAGTCATGCCAGGTTTTATCTTTCTACCAGGGTCATTAAGCAAAGCATGCAGTTGTTAAGCCTTGATTTTGATTGTCTCTGCAGTGCTCACTAGCTTTCCTCCAGAATGATCAAAACCTAACTGATTTTATACACTTTGATGGTCTTGTAATGTTGTTGGCATAAGGCAGGGCTGTTAAACTTGTGGCCCGTGGGCCAGATCCGTCACATGCTGGCCAGGCCCATGCCCAGTTTAGCAAAGCGGAGGAAAGTTGTGATACGTCACGTGATGATACTGTGACGACATCCCTACCATAAAGAGAAAAATGCTTGGTGGAAGGACAAGTTAACTGGCCTCAGTTATAGGTTGAGACAAGTTGGAAACAAGGTCAAAGGCACATGGCCAAAAACGGGCCTGTTAAGGCAAGGGAGAAGAATGATAATTCATTTGACTTTCCCCAATATGATCACATTGCAAAATTTCCAGCCCTGCATATAATTTCATAGCCCAGTTCAATGCTCGGAAAAGCAGCTGGTGTTTTATTTTATCTCCTCTATTTTAGATATTCTGATATTTTAGACTTCTGGGAGTTGTAATCCCTACTCATTTGGAGGACACAACTTCATAAGCTCTTAATCGTTTTCAAAAGAAAAGTTGATTTTTAATTTCCAATGCAGTTACATACTAAATAATTTTAAAACCTGGAAGTGTGCACTTAGTAATTCACTAGCTCACATTTGCACTAATTATAAGACCAGCTATTCTGATTAAATGATTGAAAGCTCCTATCAAAAGTAAGCAGTGTTGTCTGTGGAGGAGAGAGGCTGAGAAGGACAGAGCCACAAAAGCAACATCACACCATCACAATTCGAACTCCATGTCTTTTGAATGTACTATAGGTTGCGATTTCCGATGTCCCAAAGGGATAGAACTTGCAGCACAAAGTGTCTCCTGGCACCCATGATTAAATATTGTGTGAATCTGTCATAGCAACGTATCATTCCTCCTCACTGATAAATAAGGTATAAGGAAGCATCCTGGCAATTTTTCTAGGTTGGTAAAACCCTCCTCCCTTTCATTCTTTTGGTCACGTACATAATGAAAGAAAAGCAGAGCAATGTGCAATGAATTAATAGTTGTTTATCTAAAGCAAACTGGGTTGAAAGATAAACATTACTATTAATATGTACAATAAAGTTATTAATATCAACATGATAGTGAAACATTGCTTCTTGAAAAAAAATATTCTTCCTTTTACATTGGCACAGTTAACTGGAATCTTTAAAAGGCCTTCTAGGAATGTACACAATGGCCTGCTTTTCTTATACCAAGGTTTGCTTTACATGCCAATGGTGGAAATGGTAGACAGAGATCCATTTTCTTTTTGAGAATCTCCCTCTCTCTCTCTCTCTCTCTCTCTCCCTCCCTCCCTCCCTCCCTCCCTCCCTCCTCCCATATGATACAAAGCTATAGTGTGATTACTTATGGTTTATTGAATAATCCACTAACAACATGATTAGTGGAATATGGAATATATATTCCAAACCTGGAATACAAATAATAATTTCTTGGTTTATACAACTCATATTGACATAGTATTCTTATCAGGGGTAACTTATACAGAGTGCACAAAAGAGGTAAGAAATAGCAAGCCAAAGAGACTGTGTCTATGTATGGATTCATTATTTGCCTTTGAGTCTTTAAACACCTCATCTTTTTCAATATCTCATCAATTCCATCCAGGCACTGCTTTTTCAGTCTGCTCCTTTTTTCACTTCATTCACTCTTCCTTTGTCCCAGGGGCATGGTCCCATTGAATTGAATTCTCTTACTCAATTATTTCATGCATTATTTCATGTTCTTTGCTATTTATTCCTCTTACATTCTAGGTTACAATCTTTCATATACCTTGGCCCATAGAATGTAGCTTAGATTATTATCATCCTTGTGGCATGTTAATCAGCATTACTGATTAACATTACTGCATTCTGAGCAAATTTTTACTAGCGTGATACAAGGCAACTAAACCCAGGTTTGCCTCTGCTAGGCAACTAGGATCTCATACAGATGTAATAGGAAGGATCATACATTCCTATGGTGGCCATTTTGAGAGTGCACATACCACTTGCTATCAAAATACAGCAGTGTCCACCACCACCACCCCGCAAAAAGTGGAAACCTTCTATTGAAGTGATTGTATCTCAGTAGTTGTCAAAATTACCTCACAGCATCCTCCCCAAAACCCTTTTAATCTTCTGTGGTTTAATCTTCCCCAAAAAGGGGGAAATGAAGCCTTTCCTTTTAATCTTCCACTGGGAGAGGGAATATGAAACCCTCTCAGCATGTTCTTGCTGGATGGGCAAATAAAGAATAAATACTCAATTGTATTTAGCCTAAGATAGGGACTGAAACTATTGATTGCTCTGTGTAATGACTTTGGGCAGAAGAGAAACAAGGGGGCACACTATGATTTGTTTATTTTTTTGAGACTCTCGCTGGCTGTTGAAACCACTGAGCATCCAACTTTGGAGTCTACCTGAATTGAGCATGGCCAATTCATCCTTGGGACTCTTCTGATCATACCTTGATAGATATGTCCAGATGCTTCTGGGGCAGGGGTGGGGGGGGTGTCTCATCAATCTCCCAAAATCCAGTTGCACAAATCTTGAAGTTGCCAAGTTTGAAAAATACGGGTCTACTTCACTTTTGAAGGCATGTGGGTACATATTGAATCTAAAGACAGATACTCTCATAAAGGGACTTCGGCAGTGGGTTTATGGATCACAGTCACCCATTCAATAGAAGCAAAATACAGCTGGTCCTTGATTTATGACTGCATATAGGATCAGAACAGAGATGGTATTCAGCAGGTTCTGACCAGTTCTGGAGAACCTCAAGGCAGTTGTTAAGTTGGGCCTGGTGTTTTATGATCTTTTTTATGATCTTTTTTATGATCTTTTCTGTGATGATTGAGTGAATCACTGCAGTTATTAAATGACTCACATGGTTGTTAAGCAAATCCAGCTCCTCTGATCAACTTTGCTTGTCGGAAGCCATCTGAGAAGGTCACAATGGCAGTCACATGACCCTGGAATGCTGCAACCTTTGTAAATACAAGCCAGTTGTGTCAAGCACTCAAATTGTGATAATAGGACCATGGGGGATGTTGCAATAGTCATAAGCCCAAGGACTAGTCATAAGTCACCTTTTTCAGTGCCCTTGTTAACATTAAATTATTGCTAAATGAGTGGTTGTTTGTTGAGGGCTATCTGTAGCTGGGCTTGCTCCTACATCCACTTTAACCTCTTCAGAATATTTTCTACAACTTCAGCAACCATTTGGGAGCAGAGGAAAGAGGCATACTTCCAAAAAAAATATTTAAAAAACCCAACGAGCAGCTGTTTCCTAGTGTTTTAATTTCTGAGAAAATATCTGCGAATCCATGATTAGAAATAATTTCTGAGAATCCATTATTAGAAATAAATATTTTGCTGAAGACTGGAACTGTTATTCTTCAGCAAAATATTCCCATTTATTACTTGTAAATAAAAATAATCTTCAAAACTAAGATAAAATCTGGTGGGCCACAGAACTTGGTAGGAACCAAGGGAGATGCCATGGGGATATCAGTGCCCACAAGCATCACATTGGCATCCCAGAATTTGCCTTGTGGTTTTCTTCATAGTTCTATCTTAATCTTTGCATGAAATAACTACATGAAAGTTTATTCGTGTCAGAAGCATAACAATTAAAATAAGCCATACGATACAGCATAAAATTTAAAATACAAGATAAAAATATGTACAAATTAAACAAATCTTGCCCAGAAACTAGCAACATTAATTGCATTCTATAGCGGTGTCATAAGGTCCTCAAATGCTCAGGACACAAAAGGCAGGTATACCAGTGGTGATATTCAAATTTTTTTTACTACATTCCCACCCCACTCCAGGGGAAGGATACTGTAAAATACCCATTCCCTCCCCACCCCACTTTCCTGCTTTCCAGCTCCGTTCTCTTGTGCAGGGCAACAAAAGAAGACCCAGCCGATCAGCTGGGACTCTGGAGGCAATGAATAGATGGGTGTGGGGCCAATCAGAGGTAGCATTTACATGTTCTCTGAACTATTCAAAATTCCACTACCGGTTCTCCAGAACCTGTCAGAACTGGCTGAATACCACCTCTGAGGTACATGCTTTACTTTATGTGTTGTTATCTGCATGTCACCACAATTACAAAGGGCAGAAACCACCGGATAGCCTCATTGTTCAGAGTGTCTCTGGATCTTCTTGTACCCGTGTGTATATTCGACGATTTCCATGCTTCCCAGCTTTCACCATACCCAGGTGCCAGCTTCTCCGTTGGTTCCATTTACTATATCAAAATATTTAGCTATTTCATTCTTTAGTCTAATTGGGATGCTGAAAATAAGCACTCCTGCCTCTTCCATAAAATCCAGGGAAATACTGGAAATATTTATTTGGGATCTGATTATAATATCAGATTGCCTTCAGAAGTTATGGGTGTTCCAACACTGGAGATTTTTAACAAGAGATTGGACAACTATTTGTCTGAAATGGTATAGCATTTCCTGCCTGAGCAGGGGGTTGGACTACAAGATCTCCAAGGTCCCTTCCAACTCTACCTATGGTCTCAACTCAGTCCAGACATGCGGAAAGTCTATTAGTTGAGGTTTGCTTGTCTAGATTAGCATTGGCCAACCTCTTCTGGAAAGTGTTTCCTCTTCTGAAGAGTTCATTCTGGATGCTAATGATAGAGGTGGTCCTCAGTCAATCAATAAATCAATCAGACTAGAGCTGGAAGGGACTTTGGAGGTCTTCTAGTCCAACCCCAAGCTCAAGCAAGAAACCCTTTACCATTTCAAACAGGTGTTTGTCCATTCTTTTTTTAAAGATTTGCAAACTAGGGCATTCAAAACCTTTGCTAGACCAATACTTGAATTCAGCTGTGCTGTCTGGAATCCACACTGCATATCAGACATAAATACAATTGAGCAAGTCCAGAAGTATTTTATGAGAAGAGTACTACATTCCTCTGTTCGCAACAGAATACCCTACAGCACCAGACTTGAGATTCTAGGGTTAGACAACCTTGAACTATGCCAACTAAGATTGGACTTAAGCTTAGTACATAAAATCATATGTTACAACATCTTACCAGTTAATGAATATGTCAGCTTTAACCACAACAACACAAGAGCACACAACAGATATAAACTTAATGTTAACCACTCCAAACTTGATTGCAGGAAGTATGATTTCAGCAACAGAGTGGTCAATGTCTGGAACTCACTACCTGATTCTGTTGTCACCTGCTCAAACCCCGACTCCTTTACCCTCAAACTATCCACTATTGACCTTACCCCATTCCTAAGAGGTCTGTAGGGGGCATACATAAGTGCACCATCGTGCCTCCTGTCCCTGTCCTATTGTCCCCATTTATTTGTACCTATTTCCTGTATTCTTACTTATGTTTATACTTATACCTATTATCTTGTAAGCGATTGACAAATAAAATAAATGGCTCAGTTTGGAGGAGCAGGTGGGGGCCATGGCCAGGGGGGCTTTTGCCCGGGTTCGACTGGTTCGCCAGTTACACCCATTATCTGGACCGAGATGCCCTACGCACGGTCACTCATGCACTTGTTACCGAATCAACTACTGTAACGCTCTCTATTTAGGACTGCCCTTGCATACCATCCGGAGGTTTCAGCTGGTGCAGAATGCGGCCGCACGGGTTGTGATGGGAGTCTCCTGGTACTCCCATGTTACACCCCTCCTGCGCAAGCTGCACTGGTTGCCGGTTGCCCTCCGGGTGAGATTCAAGGTGTTGGTATTAACATTCAAAGTCCTTCATGGCTTGGGTCCGGGGTATCTGCGGGAGCGTCACCTGCCGATATCAAATACCGATCACCCTGTGCGTGCGCACAGATGGGGACTCCTCGGGGTGCTGTCCATGAGACAGTGTTGGCTGGCGGTGCCCTGGGGAAGGGCCTACTCTGTCGCAGCTCCCGCCTTGTGGAACCAACTACCTCTGGAGCTCCATTTGGCTCCTGATCTCCGCTCTTTCCGCCACGATTTGAAAACCTGGCTGTTTGAGCAGGCCGGGCTGGACTGACCTCTTGGGGGAGGGGGTTAAAATCGTTTTAAATTTTAAATTAGTTTTAAATTAGTTTTATCTATTGGGCTTGTTTAAGTTTAATTCTTTTTAATATATTTATTGTTGTATTTTAGTTGTGAGCCACCCCGAGTCCTTTCGGAGAGGGTGTGGCATACAAGTCTAATTAAATAAATAAACAAATAAATAAATAAATAAATAAATAAAATTAATAATAGTACTAGTGCTGTTGGAAATACTTCAAAGCCAACAAAAAAACCTTGGATTGTTGAAAACAAAGAGGATTTATTAACAAGAAATATTAGATGGTTTGCAAAGCTCCGGTGGTCTTTAGAACCTTAAGAAACAGGTTCAAATCAAAAGCCACACCTTTAGAACCTCAAAACATACTTTATATACAGTTTCATCTCGTCACCCAAGTTCCCTCCTTCTGGAGACTCATTCCCTCCCAACTTCAAACTCATTAGATTTGGCCTCAGGTGTTGCAGCTAATCCCAGGATGTCTCCAGGGAGAATTGTCTCCTTCTGTTATGTTCTCATCCGTACCCCTCCATGCCTCTTACTTTGGCTGCCCACGTGGCATTTCCTTAGCGTTAAGGAATGTAGCATCCCCTCATTAGAGCCTCTTTCTAAGCTCATCATATACTACCATTCTTCCAAAGAGATTATAACAACAACAACCCCCCAAACATAATTATAATATAAAAGGCATATGCATAAGATAAAAATATAAAAAGGCTTAACAATGGAGCATGTCAAAAGTAAAAAAGCAAAGCATGTATATACAGGGAGATATATTTCATTTGATAACAGATTAATAGAATTGGAAGGGACTCCACAAGGTCATCCAGTCCAACCCCCATTGTGAAACCTTTAAGAAGCATCTTATAAACCATTTTATTTTTGAATTTACTTATTTCTAACAGTGCTAATATTGTGTCTTCAAGACAGTCTTTTAATTTTTTGTATGAAATAAAAAAATCTAAGAAAAAAGAATGCCCAAAATTATAAATGAGAAAAATGGGGGATCAGAAACATGCTAAAAGTACAATTTGAGGTAGAGCAGACCTGAACACCGAAGTTATAAATATTAAAACTTTTATTATAGGGTTGTAGTAACTAAATCTTGCAACTCTGAATGTACCCCGCCCCTACCCCAATCCCTGCATTTAGTTTAAAGAGAACTAAGGAGGGTAAAGTCTGACACCTATTCTCAAATTTCATTCCTGCTTTGCAATTCTTTCTCTAGTTCCTCAAAGTTATTCTCATAACTCATTACAATATACTGATAATTTGAAGACATGATTCATTGCACTGATTGCAGTCATCCATGGTTGGTCTGTATTAATCAATCCTGCATAATGCTGAACAGTTGGAGCCGAATGTTTGTGTTTCAAAGGCTGAATAATGCATCTTTTGATTTTGTGTTTGTGTGTTTACTTTCTCCATCTAAAAGTCAACTCCCTTGGCCCCCTCTCCTTTCCTTCTTCCTTTTGAAGTTAGTCTCGATTCCTGGTAACCGCCTAGGCTAGTCCCTGCAGTTTTCTTGACAACACTTTCAGAAGTGGCTTACTATTTCCTTCTGCCTAAGACCAACGGTGTACTCCAATTCACAGAGAACTGTGTCTCCTGTTTTCTAGCCTCTTGCTTTTTACTGCAATACGCAGTTGGCTCCACAGTAAGAGTAGTAGGTCCACAAGCCTAAAATAGCCTCCTCAGAGAACTTGCCTGGCACTATTTACAGTCCTTTCAGAGATAGGCAAATACCTTTTTATTGAACTAAGTAGAGACGTTTAACTGGCCTTGGCTGATCTCATAAAGCTAAGCAAAGCTCCAACTTGATTTGTAGTGCTTCAGTCAACCGTAACTAAGAAATACTAGGCTAAATGGGGAGACAGGAATTCCCAAAAGTAAACCAGGTCCATTTTATGGCCAAGAAAACTACAACCAGGTCACAGGCAACAGGCTTCATTTTCCTGTCAATGTTTGTACAGCATTCTCCTATAAAGTCACTTGATATTTGACTTTAATCATACTGTAATAAAAGCCAGCGAACTATTAAGTTTCTACTGTTTCAATCTGAATTGTTTTAAAGTGTATTTTAAGCTGTTCTATTGTTACAGTTTCTTGTTAACGGGTGGCATAGCATGAACAGTATTTTTCGAACAAAAATAAGAACAAAATTTAAATATTGATGTATTTATAAGCAATGCTTGAGCAGATCCGCAGTATTGTCTGGGACGCTACACATCCTCTCTATGACCAGTTGTCTTCGTTATCTTCCAGGATGAGGCTTTGCAGAACAAAGTAGATTCTATAACAGCTTTGAACCATATAGCATCAACCTTGTTAACTCTCTCTTTTTCCCGCTATATATTCAAAATGGACTATGATTAATATATATGTATGTATGTATGTGTGTATGTATGTATGTATGTATGTATATATATATATATATATATATATATATATATATATATATATATTTGTTTTCGTAGATTTTCACGGGTAAAGGTATGTAGGTCTTGGTGTATTCGGGTCTTGTCCCGTGTAAGATTGAGAATACCTTGGCAACGTTTCGACGAAATCTCATCCGTCATCTTCAGGCTGGTGTCTTCAGCTTCGTTCTCCTGGGAGAAGTGTGTGATCGTGGCTGTTTTCCCCTTTTAAACTCTAGAGTTGGCTGTGTTGTTACTTCTTGATTGGTTTGTGGAGTTGATGTATGCAGATTGGATGGCTTTTTCCTGAGACCCAGCCACGAAAACCAACACCGGACCCAAAATAACACACGATGCCACCACCAATCTCCTTCACCAGACTCAAAACCAAGCCCACGCCACAGATGAAAGGCAACCACCATCCAGAAACCAGACCATGGCTGCAACACCAGCTGCTACACCCCCCTCCAACCCCCAAACCAAGCAAACTGACACACGCTATAAACACATAGCCAGACCTCAAACTCGGAGCCAAACCAAGGCCCAGAATGTCACATCACAGCCTTCCACCCAGGATACTACATCACAGAACTCAGGAGATCACAACACAAAACATCAGGAGGTTGCAACACAGACAACGACCCAGGAGATTACAGCACCACACCCAGGACATCACAACAATAGAACTCAGAAGGTCATCACACAGCCCATTACCCAGGTCGTTACAACACAAAAGGCTGAGAGACACACAGCCAGCACCTCAGCCACACAGGGTCTCAGGAAAAAGCCATCCAATCTGCATACATCAACTCCACAAACCAATCAAGAAGTAACAACACAGCCAACTCTAGAGTTTAAAAGGGGAAAACAGCCACGATCACACACTTCTCCCAGGAGAACGAAGCTGAAGACACCAGCCTGAAGATGACGGATGAGATTTCGTCGAAACATTGCCAAGGTATTCTCAATCTTACACGGGACAAGACCCGAATACACCAAGACCTACATATATATGTATATGTATACATGTATATGTATTTGTGTGTGTGTGTGCACGCACATATATGAGTATGGTTATGGAGATATATATTCTTTTGAGAGTGGGCATCAGAATTTCATTTTTTAATGTGTGACTGTGTGCACAGAAAAAAGTGGCAATAAAGGTTATCTTATTTAAATTATATAGACATGTGTGTTTGTGAATCTTATATATATAATATGTATGTATATAATATATATAATGTTCCTAGCTATTTTTTGTATTTCATAACCTGGATCATCCTTCATAAGCAGGGGACTTCAAAAGAAAAGCCTAGATTTTCTTCAAAATATAAACCTATTTCTTGTTTAATAATAAAGATGGCCTCTTGAGAGCACACATAATTCTGATGGGGCGTGAATCATCAGGGTGCATCAGGAAATGGTACCTAATTTATAAAACTTGGTACTTAATTTATAAAACTTGACTAGCCAGTAATTAATTATGTAAAAAAAAAGATATTCAACTGAAAAATAGGAAAAGGCATAGCAGGGTGGCAAACAGGTAGCCCTTAGTTTAATCCTGAAAGCAGTTAATCAGGGGGCCCAGTCAAGAGTTAAGGTGGCAGGCTCAAGGAAGTGCCCATATAAAACAAAAGTTTTGATCATGAATCAGACGTTAAACTGACTTTTTGTTTTATGTATATACAAACACACTGTCATGCCCCTGGGACTCTGAATCTGAGGAGGAAGACAAATAGCTGACAGGGAGTGGGAGTGTGACTCAGTTGGCTGTGGAGGAAACTGGGGAAGGGCAAAGTCCATCTGGTCAGGGCCGAGGAGAGGTAGAACAAGGGAGAGGAAATTCAGAGGAAGACCCAGGCCCACCCCCTCTTCATCCTAGGGCACACAGGGAGGAATGGAGACACAATGCAAAACCATAGGAGATTGATCTAAAATGGTATCGGGCTTCCTGCTTGAGCAGGGCGTTGGACAAGAACAGAAGCACCACCAGGGACTGGTGAGAGAGGTTTTCCCACGGACCGGAGGAGGCATGGTTTCGCACGCTGCTTGCATCCCATGGATGGGACTTTGCTTGTTTGCGTGGCCCAGTTTCTGGGATGCCATGGCCCAGTTACCGGTCCATGGACTGGGGGTTGGGGACCACTGGACTAGAAGGACTTCCAAAATCCCTTCCAGTTCTATTCTGATTGATTGAATTCTTATGCCCCTGTCCTCGACAGAAGTCATTGTAGCAGAATTTGGTGAATGTGCAAAAAAGCTAGCAAATTCTGGATTCAGAAATATACAGGTAGTCCTTGACTTGCAGCCACTTGTTTAGCGACCATTCAAAGTTACAACACCACTGGAAAAAAGCAACGTACGAGTGGTCCTCACACTTAATGGACCCTCACAACATCCCTCCAGTCCAGCATTTGAGTGCTTGACAACTAGCATGTATTTACAATGGTTGCAGCATCCCAGGATGTTGTGATTGCCATTTGTGACCTTCCCAGCATCCAGGATGTGATTGTGGCCTTCCTAGTGAAGTCAACAGGGGAAGTTAGATTTGCTTAACAATCAATGCAGTGATTTGCTTAACAACCATGGCAAAAATCATAAAATCAGGCACATCTCACTTAACAAGAAATAGTAACAAGTGCATAGTAACAAGAAATTCTGGTCCCAATTCGAGTTGTAAATCAAGAACCACCTATACACTGATTCAGAGTGTACCTTAAATATACAATTAAGACCCAGTATTTTACTTTTGGGACTGATGTACATACAGTTGGGAACAAAGTCATAGGACTTTGTTTTTGTATATGATAACTGCAGTGAAATTGTGGAAAGATTTGGCAATACCTTCAAAAGAATTGTTAGTGAAGACGATGGAACTTGCTGAGGCGGCCAAATTGACTTACATTTACTGCTGACTTGAAACCCCTTAAAGGCTTTTTGGGAGGCAAAAAATGCCTCATGATTCCTAACTTTTTATGATTAGACAGGAAAGCATATAGAAAAAAAAGAGTCATGTGTTGTAAGCATGGATAAATTTATAACTGAACTTATAAATGCTGTAAAGCACACATTGGAAGCCACTTCTTTATAACTTTGTAACAGATAGGCGGGTGTGAAGCCCTCCTCTTGAGGTTGGGGCCTGGTGTTCGGTTGGGCCTGTTGCTTATATACCTATCCCCCAACTATGTGGCAACGGCCCTGCCTGGGCTGCTCGATGCCCTCTCGGGAGTGGCGGTGGAGTTCCCAAGCCTTTTGGTTTTGGGTGACTTCAACCTGCCCTCCCTGAGGGGGATGTCGGGATTGGCCCAGGAGTTCATGGCTTCCATGGCAGCTATGGACCTGACCCAAATAATACAGGCCCCCACACATGAGGGGGGCAACACGCCTGACCTTGTTTTTGTCTCGAACGCTGGCGTAGTGATCTGGGGTGGGCACCGTGAATGTCCAACCCATAGCATGGTCAGATCACTATCTCCTGCGGCTGGTCTTCCAACAAGTGGCCCCACACTGTTGGGATGAGGAGCCACTGAGATGGTTCCGCCCCAGACGTCTGATGGACCCTGAAAGGTTCCAGACGGAACTGGGGTTTTTGCCCGCCTCCCTTATCCACAGCTCGGCCGAGGTACTGGTGGCCACTTGGTAACAGGCTGCCACTGAGGCCCTCGACCGAGTTGTCCCCTTGTGTCCCCTCACTCGCCACAGATCCCAGATGGCTCCTTGGTTCACGGAGGAGCTTAGGGAGATGAAGCAGCGTAGGAGGGGGTTAGAGAGCAGGTGGAGATTGACCCACTCCGAATCCGACCGAGCCCAGCTAAGAGCCTATATTAGGACTTACCTGGTAGCTTTGGGGGCAGCAAAGAGGTCATACCTCTCTGCTCTCATAGCGTCTGCAGACGACCGCCCAGCTGCCCTTTTTAGGGTCACCCACTCCCTCTTACATCGGGAGACGGGGTTGGATTCTATGCAGGGTAGAGCTGAGGAATTTGGTCAGTATCTGCTGGATAAGATCGCTTGGATTCGGGAGGGGTTAGACTCTAACTTGCAGTGGTCTGAGGAGGGAGGGACAAGAAGTCCGGCCGATATCATCTGGGCTGAGTTTGATCCTGTTTCCGAGGATGAAGTGGACAGGATTATGTAACGTTTGAGTTCCACATGTTTATTGGACCTGTGCCCTTCCTGGATGGTGTATGCCGCCAGGGAGGTCACGTGCGGCTGGCTCCGGGCAGTAGTCAACGCTTTCTTAAGGGAGGGCTCTTTCCCTGCCGCTTTGAAAGAGGCGGTGGTGAGACCCCTCCTGAAGAAGCCTGCCCTGGACTCTGCCATATTAAACAACTTTCGTCCGGTCTCCAACCTTCATTTTTTAGCGAAGGTTGTTGAGAGTGTGGTGGCTCAACAGTTTCCGCTTTTCCTGGATGAAGCGGACTATCTAGATCCCTATCAATCGGGCTTCCGGCCTGGATTCAGTACAGAGACGGCATTGGTCGCACTGGTGGATGATCTCTGGAGGGCAGGACAGAGGTTTTTCCTCTGTCCTGGTCCTATTAGATCTCTCGGCGGCCTTCGATACCATCGACCATGGTATCTTATTGCAGCGCCTTGAGGGGTTGGGAGTGGGAGGCACTGTTCTGCAGTGGTTCTCCTACCTCTCAGGGCGTTCTCAATCGGTGTTGGCAGGGGGGCAGAGGTCAGCCCCAAGGGCTCTCACATGTGGCGTCCTGCAGGGATCGGTCCTCTCACCCCTCCTGTTCAACATCTATATGAAGCCACTGGGCGAGATCATCTGAGGTTTTGGGGTGAGGTATCATCAGTATGCTGATACCCAGTTATACATCTCCACCCCAAACCAAATCAGTGATGCCCTCTCTGTGATGTCCCGTTGTTTGGATGTGGTACGGATCTGGATGGGCAGGAACAGACTACAGCTCAATCCGGCCAAGACTGAGTGGCTGTGCGTACAGGCATCTCGCTCCAGTGAGTATATTCCACCTTTGGCCATAGGGGGAGAGGTGTTACCCCCTGTGGATAGGCGCGGAACCTGGACTCACGGCTCAGTTTGGAGGAACAGGTGGGAGCCGTGGCCAGGGGGGCCTTTGCCCAGGTTCGGCTGGTTCGCCAGCTCCGCCCTTACCTGGATCGAGATGCCCTTCACACGGTCACTCATGCACTTGTTACGTCCCGACTCAACTACTGCAACGCTCTCTATGTAGGACTGCCCTTGCATACCATCCGGAGGCTCCAGCTGGTGCAGAATGCAGCCGCACGGGTTGTGATGGGAGTTTCCAGATACTCCCATGTTATGCCCCTCCTGCACAAGCTGCATTGGTTGCCGGTTGCTCTCCAGGTGCGATTCAAGGTTTTGACGTTAACATTCAAAGTCCTTCATGGCATGGGTCCGGGGTACTTGCGGGAGCGTTTCCTGCCGATATCAAATACCAGTCGCCCTGTGTGAGCACACAGGTTGGGACTCCTCGGGTTGCTGTCTGCACGACAATGTCGGCTTGCGGTGACCCGGGGAAGGGCCTATTCTGCATCGGCCCCCGCCTTGTGGAACCGGCTACCCATTGAGCTCCGGCTGGCTCCCGATCTCTCCTCTTTCTGGCAATCTAAAACCTGGTTGTTTTACAGGCTGGGCTGGACTGATCTCCTGGGGGAGAGGGTGGGTTTTAAATTCGATTTTAATTTGGTTTTATAGTTGTATTTTGGCTTGTTTAGTTTAATTTCTTTTTAAATAATTTATTGTTCTGTTTTTATCTGTGAGCTGCCCCGAGTCCTTTTTGGAGAGTGGCGGCATACAAGTCAAAATAAATAAATAAATAAATAAATAAATAAATAAATAAATAAATAAATAACTTTTTTTAAAACTTTCCTTGAACTTTTAATTTTCTTTGATTTCTATTTTTTATTTTGTATTAGTTTTTAAACTTCCTTTTTAAAAATCTTTAATATGGAAGAATTGCAATTTATTGGTGCCAAGGAGTGACTTAGGTCTAATTGCAGTGAGTAACTTCAGAAGAGGGATTTTCCCAAGCTACCACTGGGGAGAAAGGAAAACAAACGAACTGTTCCTTCTGTGTAACTTCCTTTCAGATATTAAAAAGGGCCATCATATGATTCTCTATTCTTGGCTTGTTGTCCTGATGTTCCCCCTAAAGCATAGTCAACCCTAATTTGTTTCTTTTCCTCTGATGGCTTCTTAAAATCTGGTGCCCACAGCTGGCCACAGAAATTGTGCTAGTCCTCAACTTACAACCATTTGTTTAGTGACTGAAGTTACAATGACACTGAAAAAAGTGACTTCTGACCATTTTTCCCATGATGGTTGAACATCCCCACGGTCATATGACCAAAATTTGGATACTTGGTAACTGGCATGTATTTATGACGGTTGCAGCATGTGATCACCGTTTGTGACCTTCTGACAAGCAAAGTTCAATGGGGAAGCCAGCTTCATTTAACAACCATGTTAGTAACTTAATAACTGCAGCAATTCACTTAACTGTGGCCAAACAGATCATAAAATGGGACAAAGCTGTCTTGCTTAGCAATGGAAATTTGGAGCTCAATTGTCATAAGTTGAGGACTACCTGTATGGAGTTGAACTTGAATCTGGAGGTTTCTGAACAACACCTCCAGTGCCCAAAGATATTACAGTATATTATCAATAATCTTCTAGATATTTCTTTGTCCATAAGAAATTGAATGTTAGTGTTTTATTTTAATTAACTCAAATATTCTGAGAAAGTTGGATTCCATACAAGTTGCACTTTTTCTTTCTTTCAGAGTACACAGTTCCAACAACTCATTAAACAAAGCATAATGAGAATAAGATGTGGAAAGGTATGGATTAAAAAGTATGCAAAGTTGTTAAGATGCTGTAACAATCAACGAAGTCCAGAATGGAACCTCGGTTTGGCTTAAGGTTATAAATAGAGTCAATTTCAGTGTAGAAACTTGAATACATAGTCCAGGGGTGTCAAACTCAATTTCATTGAGGGCCACATCAGGGTTATGTTTGACCTTGGGGGATGGGCGTAGCCAGCTTGACATCACTCATGTCAGAGGCACCTGTGGTGGCAGAAGCTCTGCCAATGAACACGGGCTCCCAGTCTCTGTTTTTGGCTGCGACGGCCTCCTGCAACCGACTGCCAGTGAAAATGGAGCTCAGGAGGGTCCGAGCTCCGTTTTTGCTGGCAGAGGGTTGCAGGAGGCCATCCCAACTGAAAATGGAGATTGGGAGCCCATTTTCATTGGCAGAGGCACCGTGGGTCGGTCCTTCACTGTTTCCAGGGCAGCCCTGTGGGCCAGATCTCAGCACCCCACAATCTGGTTGTGGCCCATGGGCCTTAAGTTTGACACCCCTGACATAGTCTATAAGAAGGACACATGCAGTTTCTTATAAGTTAGCAGTTTACAATGCAAGCTTATATGGAGTCAATTCAATATGGATTTTAAGAGCTTATTAAAACGCATTCAAAAGTCCATCCTTCAAATGTTTCCAGATTAATACTATTTGAAGTGATTATCAGCCCAGCTGCTGCAGGTCCACTGTATTCTCCTTGCCTGCCCACGAAAGCACTGAGCCAGGCTTCCCGACTGCAACTGCACCGCCCGAATATTCTGTGCCATGATTTCATAATAGTTTAGGATTGCCTGATCTCTGCAAACAAGAAGAAACAACAGTTACCACCAAGGAATGTTGGTAAAGGGAGCATCAAAGGACATACATTGCCTCTCCTTCCACAGAAAAAGCCCATGATGGATAAGTCTCTGGCCCACGAAGTTGAAATGTAAATTTTGATAGCCTGGAGGAAACATTTGTGAAAAGGCATTAGAAAAACAAATTGATAAGGATAATGCTTTAGAACAGGGGTCTCCAACCTTGGCAGCTTTAAGACTTGTGGACTTCAACTCTCAGAGTTCCTCAGCCAGCAAAGCTGGCTGAGGAACTCTGGGAGTTGAAGTCCACAAGTCTTAAAGTTACCAAGGTTGGAGACCCTTGCTTTAGAACACCATTTTTTGAACATATTTTAAAATATGTGGACGTCATTCCCAGAATTCTCCAGCCAGCATGTTGCTTGCCAGGTTTAAAAAAAACTGCTGTAAAATTATTATGAATCCGAATTCTAATATTTCTAGAAATTTAAATCTGGATCTCATGTGTAAATTTCTTCTATTGAACAATGAAATACAGACATGTCTCATCCTTTCTAGAAAAATAACTGAATGATAAGAGACTAAAACCTCATTTTATGTGAGTACATCCCATTCTGTCTCTGCCCTCCATCCAGTGGTTTAACTGCTATGCAATCATAGCAAGTGTTCAGCTTGAGAGGATGAATAACAAACAAATGTTGGGAGGCCATTGTGTGAAGAATGTTTGCACAACAAATATTTAAATGCACTCAAGTTACTAACTCAGTAATTTATTACAATTGCATAGAAATTTTATTAGTGCAAATAACCACTAATGGGAAAATGGCATGAACTAAGATTTATTTACTGATCTAGTTATATATTTGTGATCACAGTTTTTAGCATCAAATACCAAACTCTATCCTATTCTTTGTAAGTTCAACCATATTATTTACTTAAACTCCACTCAAGAGTAGACAGAACATTTAGAAAAATAACATACAGAAAAGAGTGTTACACTGAGAGGTAGCATAGAACTACCATTGATATCATGCTCTTCATTTTGAGTTAGTCAAGACACTGTGGAGTTAGTAGATAAAATCACGGGTGTCAGAAAAAAAACAACTGACTGCTGAAATCCAGTTTTCAAGCTGCACTCTAACGGTCAATCTAATTAAAGGTTCTTCCAATACTCAGTTCACCCATAATGTTAATCCAGCATCTGATATACTTTTAGGTTGTTTATTGTGCAGAACCAGCCATGACAGCTTAGTTAACAAACCTGTTTTGTTAACATCATCAGGGCATCCATAAAATCTCTAAAAGATGTCTAAAAACTTCAAAACAAAGTATTGCAAAGTATACATATTTTAAACATGCATTGAAATTTCATAAGACACTAGGCAAGAATTCTGAAGTTTCTCCACAATTTCATAATATTCTTGCAAATAACACCATGGAGGTACAGTTCCTATAGGAAGTTCAAACCAAATATGGTTTAACATGATGCAAAATCCGCTTACAAGGGTATTTTCCAACCTGGTGCTCCCAAGTGGCAATTTCCAGCCATGATGATTGGAGAATTATGTATGTCAAGTCCAGATATGGTATCTAGCTGGCACCAGGTTGAGGCTGACTGCCCTGTAAACATCATTAATGGCAAGGAAGCTTGTCCAAATTTCAAGAAAGCCCAATGTTCATAAGGGAAACAAGACAATCAAGGGATGGAAATATTTTCCCCCTTCTCTTTGCCCAAGAAAATGCCCTAGGAAATGCCAACAGTTAGAAGTAGGAATATCTGGGAAAAGTGGACCAAGAGTCTGACATGTTTTGCAATTTGGTGGGCAATGTGTTGGTGGGCAAAGAAGTCAACCAGCATCCCTAGATGAGTAAGACCCTATGTTGTTTTTCAGCACAACCCAAAGAAAATCTGGTCAATCCACACATTTTGTTTCTCCTGCAGTGCTGCTATCACGGAAAACAAGAGATAAGACAACTTTTGCATGCATATTAATTAACCTGTTAAAGAGCTGGGTTGTTCCATGCAGGCAATCTCTGTGTGTGTTAATGAACTCCAAGCAGATCAGACCAAAAAAAACAAGACAAGTTTTACCTTGATGGTTTTTATCTTCAGTTACAAATCAGAGCAACTGTCATATCACTAGTAGATGGGAAGAACATTAGGAATAAAGGGTTTATAAGATGAAATGATAATGACATTGAAACTACTTCAGAGGGACCACTGAGCTGACAGTTAGGTCCCTGTTAACATGTAGCTGTCCTTGAAAACACAAGACTGGGAAACACCGTCTCACAATTATTTTCGTTAAATACATTTCAAACAAGATTCACTGCTCCAACTGCACTCCTCTAATGCAGGTAGTCCTCGACTTACAACTGATTTACAACCATTCATTCATTTAGCGACCATTTAAGGTTACAAATGCCCTGAAAACAGTGACTTATACCCGGTCCTCCCACATGGGACCACTGCAGCATCTCTATGGTCATGAGATCAAATGCCTGGTGCTTTGCAGCCAACATATGGATTTATGGCAATTACAACATCCTTCAGACCTGTGATTGCCAGCTGATTGTCAGAGAACCAGCTGATTGTCGGATCGCGAGGAGCAGAGAGCTGGGTGTGCCAGGCCAGGCTGGCCGTGGCCAGACAGCAGGAGCCATATTGGCAGCGAGCAGTTGGTAGGAGTGGTTGGGGTAGCAGACAGGGCGGTGGTGGTGGAGCACGATATAAGGGGTGGGGAATTGGGAATGGACAACAACCTGCTTCTTTTGAGGCAGCACAACAGAGTCTAGCCTACATTCTTATCCACACAAAAAGTTATCTGAAGCCCCAACAACTGCCTGATTACAGGCACCGTTGTGGACAGCGGGATGAGAATGGGAAGACCATTTCTAGAACTCACCTCTCCTCTTGAACAATGATGTCGTTGAAAGCATGAGAGAGGCGCTTCAGTTGGCGAATGCCCGTTGAGACCAGCTCCAAATCACAGTCCAGCTGCCTGCCAGGACAAAAAGAGACCGGCAAAGGTGAAAAGTTAATTGGGCCACCAACGGATAGCAATTTTCTCTGTCTCCAGTTCATCCCTCCTCTTTTCTGAACAGGACAATAATGCCAAATATATTCTCATGATTCATTTGCGGACTACATTACCACAAATGGCATAGCCATTGGATTTTTTTTTTAGTTAAAGCTGTTGTTTATTTACATTTTAAAACTGGATTTCAGACCAGAATAGATTCTTTTGTGTGTTCTTAGTGTCAGTTGTCTTGAGTGCCTGAGGGTGGGAAAAGGGACTAGAAACAAAGGAGAAGATGCATTTCCACAGGCAAGATAAACCTTTATGGTTAAATGGAACAAAAATAGCGTATTTTGAAATATATGCATTGAGAAGCCAGAGTAGCAAAAATGTGTTCACTCTGGACCTGGGATTTGCTAGTAGCAAACTGGGAATACACCTCTTTCTTTCCTTCATTTTTGGGTAACTAGCAAAAGTCATACAAGGTGACAGCATCTAACTATCTTTGTCTGACTCAGAAAAGTTTAATCAAGGACAGACTTTGTTAAAGATAATCTCAAATTAGACTGTCCTGGGGAGTCAAAAATAAATCTCAGGAGGAGAAAGTGGCAAGTCACTCATGTTACCTCTTAGATTAGCAAATGTCCCACTTACCTTCTCACAGCAAGAGAAACTGGAGAACCATATGGGCTTCTCAAGGCTGCAGCCCTCATGGATCTCCGTAGAGGCAGGAGGCTTTTCTTACGCAGACAGGACCCAGACTTCTTGTTGGATGGGGATACAATTTTGTGCTGGATGTTGGGGTTGAGATGGAAGCCAGCTTCTTGTTTTGGCGAGGGGTCCGAGGAGAGACGTCTGAAGGTTTTGTGGAACTTCTGCTCTTTCCTCTGGGGTCCTTGGCCAACGAAGCTACTATAGCACGAGAGGGACCTTGGCAGCTCCTTTGCATTTTCTGAAACACAAAGTCAGTTTTTATTGACACTAAGAGATAATGAGGATATTCTCCAGATCGCAACCTAGCAGCTTGATCAAATCTGAAAAATACATAATATAAAATCTATATTATCTATTATCATTAATTATTTTATCAAAATCAGTTAGGTCAGGTGGGCAGTGTATAAGTTTTATAAACAAATAAATAAAATTATAATCATTCTATGCACACTCATTGGGGGAGTAAGTCTGAGGTTTACTCCCCAGAACAGGGCTTCAGTTGCATGATTATGGCTGCCCTCTTGATTTTTTTGACTCTCTCCCTGCAGATATCCTTGGCCTAGGGGAATAGATTAGGAAGAGTATCTGTACCAGCTGTGACTTTTAATTCAGAAAGCCATAATGCCTTCCCATTCAGAGGTCCCTGCCAGGTGTATCTCTATTTTGAATTTGTTTAAAAAACAGTTTCCCATCAAAAAATTCCTTGATGAGCAAAAATATGTGAAGGTTAATAATGTCTGAGAATTTCAGAACAAAGCTCAATCAGCTTTCTAGACTGTAGATCAGGGGTGTCAAACTCAAGGCCCGCTGGCTGGATCTGGCCCTCGGGGTGCCTAGATTTTGCCCATGGGGCCGCCCTTGGAAACAGTGAAGGACCAGCCCACGGCACCTCTGCCAGCAAAAATGGAGCTCAGGAGGGCCACATATGATCCATATGAGCTGTCTTTGCTGGCAGTGGGTTGCAGGAGGCCATTGCACCTAAAACAGAGCTCAGGAGCCCATTTTCACTGGCAGAATGCTCAGGCCACCACAGGCACCCCTGACAGTGATGTCGAGCTGGCCACGCCCACCCTGGCCACACACACACACACACACCCAGGTCAAACACAATTGTGATGTGGCCCTCAATGAAAACGAGTTTGATACACCTGCCATAGATACATATCTACCTAATTTATTAGTTTCTCATGAATTGAACTATATCTGTACCTGTGACATTGTTCCAAATACATTTTTGGCTGTTTTTGTAAGCATCCGGAGGTTTGAGCTTTTCTCCTTAGCCTCCAGGCTCTCCCAAGTTGGATTCTCATCAAAATTCATTTTTACTTCTTTTAAAGGTATTCTTTTCCGGAGGGTCATCCTCACACTATTCATGTTCACTGAAGACTTTTTCTTAAATCGATCTGGCATGGGACTCTCTTCAAAATCAGACAGGATCTGATGGCTCCGCCAGCCGATGCTTGATCCCACAGTTTGGAACACAGATGCCATCTTTCCCCAGGGCTGGATTCTTCAAAAGCCTTAAAAGAAAAAAAATACTTAAGTTTCTAGTCCACAAGTTCACAACATGGGGAGAAAAATACCTCCCGTTGCTAGTGTCATTAACTTTATTTAATAAATGCTGGGCAATCTCTTACAAAGAACTGTGATAACATCTTGACTGTCTATCTTTCTGGACAGCAGGGACATTTAACTTGTCAGAGACATGCCTGCAAAACGGTTGTCTTAGAGTGGCCAGCCAGTAGTCACTCATTAATTAGAAAGAAATTGAGATTTCTTTCCACAATCTTCTTTATCTACTGTCCTCCAATGTATTCCCCAACACCTCAACAACCACCCAAGATTTATTTTTCCTAAAAATTCTCTAGGGTTTATTAATATATTTTACCTCATCTTTTGTGTTTGTGTACATGCATGTGATCTCAAGGAAGTAAACATATTTGATATTCCTTCTTCCTCCATTTTTCCTCACAAAAACCCTGTGAGGTGACTTGGGCCAAGAGAGAGGGACTGGCCCAAAGTCACCCACTAACTTCCTTGCCTAAGGGAGGCTTGGGACTCACATTCTCCTAGTTTCTAACCCAGCACCTTCACCAAACTGGCTCTTGATGGAGATTCTTACAAATAAAGTTAATGCTGAAGGCTGGGATTGCTTTTGCAACAGGCTAGGATCTCACTTCTCTCTCTTTTTTTTAAATTATAGGACATTTACAAAAAGAAAGTCGCCACTTTTGAAATATGTGAAGGGCTGCCATTTGCAAAATGAGTTGGCCAAAACACTGAGATAAAGTATCATTAAAACAGCAGTTTTTCAATACACCAATTCTAAATTCTTCAGTTTGAAAACATTCTGACTTTATTTATTTATTTATTTGATTGATTGTTTGGACTTATATGTCGCCCTATCTCCTGAAGGACTCAGGGCGGCTCACATCATAAAAACACACAATAATTTTTTTAAAAAATTATTAAAATTATTATTAAACCACAAGCCAAACAATTATCTAAAACCCATAAAAACTAGACATAAGAACGTATTTAAAAAACCCACCCCGCTCAGTCCAGGCTGGCCTGTTGGAAAATTTATTTATTTATTTATTAATGGGACTTATATGCCGCCCCATCTCCAAGACTCAGGCTTACAATAAAACAAACACAATAAATATTTAAAAAAGAATTAAACTAATGGTCCCAATTAATACAAAACTTAAAAACCACCAAAATCTAAAAACACCCCACCCATGGGTCACAGCCCATGATCTCAGGTTTGTCCAAAGTCCAATATAATAATTATAACTGATTGTTTTTTGGAGACATGACATTATCATTTATAACTCTGGTTGCATAAGAGGCATAGAATCAAAATTACGTGAAGTACCGTATCAGTACTGCTCTATAAAGCCTTAGCAAGACCACACCTGGAATGCTGCATCCCGTCTTGGTCACAACATTAAAAAAAAGATGTTGAGACTTTGGAAAAAGTGCAGATGACCAACTAAGATGATTAAGGGCCTGGAGACAAAAACATATGAAGAATGGTTGCAAGAATTAGGTATGGCTAGTCTAGAGAAAAGAAGGACTAGGGAGGACATAGCAGTATTCCAGTATTTGAGGGGCTGCCACAAAGTGGAGAGGGTCAATTTATTTTCCAAATCACCAGAAGGTAAGACAAGAAACAATGGATGAAACTAATCAAGGAGAGAAACAACCTTGAATGAAGGAAAAACTTCCTAACAGTGAGAATAATTAACCAGTGGAACAGCTTGCCTTCAGAAGTTGAAGGTGCTTCATCACCGAAGGTTTTTAAGAAAAGACTACTCAACAGCCATCTGTCTGAAATGGTATCTCCTGCTTGAGCAGGGGTGGGACTAGATAGAAGACTTCCATGGTCCTTTTCAGTTCTATTCTGATTGATTCATCTAATTAGGTAACTTAGGTAATGGAACATCAGCAAAAAAAAAAACACCTCAGTACCAACAACTACAAAGTTCAATCCTGTGCTACAAATATTTTTTTCCTATTAACAAAAGTTATTTATCAACTGGGGTATACCTGGTTAAGATTATCCACCCACCTCTACGCAGTGCGGGATTTGTGGCAAATCTGCTGTTTGTCTAAGGTAGTCCCTGATTAATTCAAGATTCCAGAAAAGGATATTTGATTGTGGGTTCCTTTAAATGCCAAACCAAAGAGGTCAATACGGGTCAGTAAAAGGGTGTGTGTAAAAAGGCTTATGATGTTGTTGGTGAGAAATGCTGGACTAGTAATAGAGAGACTTTAGATTCTAGTTTTTCCTTAGACACAGAAACCAGCTGAGAAACCTCTCTCTCTCCCCCTCTCCCTCCCCTCTCCAAATCAGGAGAGCCTTACCCCCTTCCTGGCATTATGTATTGGCAGCTTCACTGTGAACCATTGAGTGCAGTGCAAAAGCAAACAGACTCTGCATCCATCAGCTAAGAAAAACATCTTCAGGGACTTGGCTAATCACTTGTTGTTCAGTCACTAAATTGTGTCCAACTCTTCCCAGTCCCATGGGAAGCCATCCCAGCTCCCACAATCCTTCACTTCCTCCTGGAGTTTACCCCAATTCATGTACATTGCCTTGCTAACACTATCTAACCACCTCATCCTGTGCAGTCCCCTTCTCCTTTTGCCTTCAATCTTTCCTAACATCAGGGTCTTTTCCATGAGTCTCCTCTTCTCATTCGGTGGCCAAAGTATCTGAGCTTCAGCTTCAGGATCTATCCTCCCACCCCCCCAAAAAAACAGTTGGGGCTGATTTCCTTTAGGGTTGACTTGATTTGATCTCTTTGCAGTTCGAAGGACTCTCAAGATCTTCTCCAACACCACAAACCAATCTAACCTCTGCTACGATTATAATGGAGCTGATAGGGCGGGAAAAGGTCAATCTCGCATTTTTTCCCCCTTCGCTCCAACTCACCTTTACCGCTTGCTATTTAGCTACGCCACCCCGCCTTCTTCGGCCAGCTTTCTTCCCCTGCAAGATTTCAAATGAGGCGCCGGCTCTTTCTCGCCCACTGGATTGGCTGGCGTCTAGCGCTCCTCCTCCTCTTCCTCCGTTTCCCCTCCCCGACTGCACGGAAAAAAATGGGAGGAAGAAGCGATTGAAGAAGCAATTGAATGTGGAGGGGAACGTTGCTCCGCGCCCGCTGGGAATCTTATCCCACCGCATCTCCATCTGCATTACTTTTCAAATGCTTGCTTGTGCGCCCGAGGAAGGAGCACACTTTATCGGAGACTTCGGAGCAGCAAACAATTAGGGCAAGACACAGTTTAAAAGTTCTTACAAGTTGGCCTTATTATTTTACAAATAAGTGCATTGCTGCTGCCCGATTCATCGGATTCTAAACAGCTTAGGTAGATCGTTGCTGTAAAATAATAATTGGTAATATTTAAAAAAAAACACAAATTCAGTCTCCATTAAAACTCCTTCTCAGGGAGTGGTGTAAAAAAAGTAAAGAGTTTTTCCCTGAATTTGTAAAGGAAAGCAGAATGGGGGCTTTAGGATAGTCCGCTAATCCCAGCCACCTTAGTGGGTGATGGCGCTGATCAAACGTGTTCAGGAATAGACTGATAGGAGGGACTTTAATTGTGTAAGATGAAAATTCTGAAAACAACAGAAGCTCAGGCTCTGCAAGACTTTTAGTGTCAACTAGGGCCCAGGATCCAAAAATAGCTCCCCATAGTTGTGTTAGTGTCACATTGCTAAGTTAACTGACTCCAGGCAATTGTATGCTTGGATTGTGCCCTAAGAAATGATGGATAGAACAAAGGCAATAGCTTCTAATATTAATTTCATTGATTTGATGTGCACCTTAGCTGGAGAATTCTGGGAGCTGAAGTTCACAGATCTCAAAGTTGCCAAGGATGAGAAACACTGTTTATTATATAAAACCAATACAGTACTATTCTTGTTTTGAGCTTTTTTTTCCTTGTTGGATATACAGGTGAAACTCAAAACATTAGAATATGTGCAAAAGTTCATTTATTTCAGTAATGCAACTTAAAAGGTGAAACTAATATATGAGATAGACTCATTACATGCAAAGAAATATAGTTCAAGCCGTGATTTGTCATAATTGTGATGATTATGGCTTACAGCTCATGAAAACCCCAAATCCACAATCTCAGAAAATTAGAATATTGTGAAAAGATGCAATATTCTAGGCTCAAAGTGTCCCACTCTAATCAGCTAATTAAGCCATAACACCTGCAAAGGGTTCCTGAGCCTTTACATGGTCTCTCAGTCTGGATCAGTAGGAATCACAATCATGGGAAAGACTGCTGACCTAACAGTTGTGCAGAAAACCATCATTGACACCCTTCATAAGGAGGGAAAGCCTCAAAAGGTAATTGCAAAAGAAGTTGGATGTTCCCAAAGTGCTGTATCAAAGCACATTAATAGAAAGCTATGTGGAAGGGAAAAATGTGGAAGAAAAGTGCACAAGCAGCAGGGATGACCGCAGCCTGGAGAGGATTGTCAGGAAAAGGCCATTCAAAAGTGTTTGAGACTTTCACAAGGAGTAGATTGAGGCTGGAGTCAGTGCATCAAGAGCCACCACACACACAGACGGATCCTGGACATGGGCTTCAAATGTCGGCAGAAGCATCTTACCTGGGCTAAAGAAAAACAGACCTGGTCTGTTGCTCAGTGGTCCAAAGTCCTCTTTTCTTATGAGAGCAACTTTTGCATCTCATTTGGAAACCAAGGACCCAGAATCTGGAGGAAGAATAGAGAGGCACACACTGCAAGATGCTTGAAGTCCAGTGTGAAGTTTCCACAGTCTGTGTTGATTTGGGAGCCATGTCATCTGCTGGTGTTGGTCCACTGTGCTTCATTAAGTCCAGGGTCAACGCAGCCGTCTACCAGGAGATTTTGGAGCACTTCATGCTTCCTTCCAGACGAGCTTTATGGGGATGCTGACTTCATTTTCCAGCAGGACTTGGCACCTGCCCACACTGCCAAAAGCACCAAAATCTGTTGCAATGACCGTGGGATTACTGTGCTTGATTGGCCAGCAAACTCGCCTGGCCTGAACCCCATAGAGAATCTATGGGGCATTGCCAAGAGAAAGGTGAGAGACATGAGACCAAACAATGCAGAAGAGCTGAAGGCCGCTATTGAAGCATCCTGGTCTTCCATAACACCTCAGCAGTGCCACAGGCTGATAGCTTCCATGCCACGCTGCACTGAGGCAATAATTGCTGCAAAAGAGGCCTAAACCAAGTACTGAGTACATATGCATGCTTATACTTTTCAGAGGTCCGATATTGTTCTATGTACAATCCTTGTTTTATTGATTGCATGTAATATTCTAATTTTCTGAGATTGTGGATTTGGGGTTTTCATGAGCTATAAGCCATAATCATCAGAATTATGACAAATCACGGCTTGAACTATCTTGTTTTGCATGTAATGAGTCTATCTCATATATTAGTTTCACCTTTTAAGTTGCATTACGGAAATAAATGAACTTTTGCGCGATATTCTAATTTTTTGAGTTTCGCCTGTATGTAGCAGGCACTAAGGCAGTAGAGGCCACCTAATGAGACACCTCTAAGAGGCATCTGTCTTTTTAATGAAAAGCAGGCCAAGGAGACTTCAGCAATGTTTAATGTAGAACACGAAGTTCAGAGTGTTTCTTGTTATGGAAATATTCAAAGACAATATGGAAATATAGCACCAATCCACTCTGGTTTGACTTTGGTAAAGAAGTTATTGCAAAGTTATTATGATGTTTTAAACTGCCAAGTCACTTAGGTGAGAGGAGAAATGCAGAAATTTAATAAATGCATTTTTAAAAGTTTAGAATCCTTGACTATACCTTACATCCCGATTAAATATAATAGCTAGAGAAGGAATTAGGTAGGCACAAAATAGGATGTTATATTGTGATTAACATATATGTTGTGTGTGTATGTAGCTTATGTGTATGTGCATGTATGTGTATGGGTATTTATATATATATTTTGAGAGCGAGCATCAGAATTTCATTTTTATTTTTTTATTCTAGAAAAAAACCTTTATTTGACATACATTTAAAACAGACAAATCAACATATACATACATATACACACACACACACACACACACACACACATATGGTATTCAGCTTTGTTCGGGTATTTTCCCATGTCCTTATAGTTGTGCTTTTAAAGTTGTAGTGACGTTTTGGCAGAATCTCATCTGCCATCATCAGGCTTGTGTATTATTCTGCCAAACGTCGCTACAACTTTAAAAGCACAACTATAAGGTTGTGGGAAAATACCCGAACAAAGCTGAATACCATACATATAAATAGCCGCAAAAACTTAAGAAAACATATATATATCTATACACTGCTCAAAAAAATAAAGGGAACACTTAAACAACACAATGTAACTCCAACTCAATCACACTTCTGTGAAATCAAACTGTCCACTTAGGTAGCAACACTGATTAACAATTCCACATGCTGTTGTGCAAATGGAAGAGACAACAGGTGGAAATTATGGGCAATTAGCAAGACATCCCCAATAAAGGTGCGGTTCTGCAGGTGGTGACCACAGACCACTTCTCAGTTCCTATGCTTTCTGGCTGATGGTTTGGTCACTTATGAATGCTGGTGGTGTGTTCACTCTAGTGGTAGCATAAGACGGAGTCTGCAACCCACACAAGTGGCTCAGATAGTGCAGCTCATCCAGGATGGCACATCAATGCGAGCTGTGGCAAGAAGGTTTGCTGTGTCTGTCAGTGTAGTGTCCAGAGCATGGAGGCACTACCAGGAGACAGGCCAGTACATCAGGAGACGTGGAGGAGGCCGTAGGAGGGCAACAACCCAGCAGTAGGACCACTTCCTCCACCTTTGTACAAGGAGGAACAGGAGGAGCACTGCCAGAGCCCTGCACAATGACATCCAGCGGACCACAAATGTGCATGTGTCTGCTCAAATGGTCAGAAGCAGACTCCATGAGGGTGGTATGAGGGCCCAACGTCTACAGGTGGGGGTTGTGCTTACAGCCCAACACCGTGCAGGACGTTTGGCATTTGCCAGAGAACACCAAAATTGGCAAATTTGGCACTGGCGCCCTGTGCTGTTCACAGATGAAAGCAGATTCACACTGAGGACATGTGACAGACATAACAGGGTCTGGAGACGCCGTGGAGAATGTTCTGCTGCCTGCAACATCCTGCAGCATGACCGGTTTGGCAGTGGGTCAGTAATGGTGTGGGGTGGCATTTCTTTGGAGGGCCGCACAGCCCTCCATGTGCTCGCTGGAGGTAGCCTGACTGCCATTAGGTACCAAGATGAGATCGTCAGACCCCATGTGAGACCATATGCTGGTGCGGTTGGCCTTGGGTTCCTCCTAATGCACGACAATGCTAGACCTCATGTGGCTGGAGTGTGTCAGCAGTTCCTGCAAGATGAAGGCATTGATGCTATGGACTGGCCCACCCGTTCCCCAGACCTGAATCCAATTGAGCACATCTGGGACATCATGTCTCACTCCATCCACCAATGCCACGTTGCACCACAGACTGTCCAGGAGTTGGGGGATGCTTTAGTCCAGGTGTGGGAGGAGATCCTCAGGAGACCATCTGCCACCTCATCAGAGCATGCCCAGGCATTGTAGGGCACGTGGAGGCCACGCACACTACTGAGCCTCATTTTGACTTGTGTTAAGGACATTACATCACAGTTGGATCAGCCTGTAGTGTTTTCTTCCACTTTAGTTTTGAGTGAACCTCCAAATGCAGACCTCCATGGGTTGATGAATTTGATTTCCATTGTTAAGTTTTGTGTGATTTTGTTGTCAGCACATTCAACTACTGTACATTGTGTTGTTTAAGTGTTCCCTTTATTTTATTGAGCAGCTTACATTGTGTTGTTTAAGTGTTCCCTTATTTTTTTGAGCAGCTTATATATATACATATATACATTTTACAGCTTATATTGAACAATGGTTATTTTTTTTTCTTTATCTTTATCATTGACGTGATCTGCCTTGTTACAATAACTCCTTCATTCTTTTAATGTTTTAATTTCTCTATATAGTTTGTAATTAAATGCACATCTCCTGTCTTTTCCATAACTTATCCAAATATCAAATATTACCTTTTCTTTAACCATTCATACCAAATGTTCCATATTTCATAATAGTCACTATCTTGTTTATTTTTTTAACAGTTTGGTTAGGCTATCCATCTGAGCACATTCATGTATTTTTTTAATTACCATATCCTCTGAAGGAATGGTAGACAGTCTCCAATTTTGTGCATAGGTTATTCTGGCCGCAGTTATGATATGCAAAATTAAATATTGATATTTTTTTCTCCATGTTTAAATCTATCATACTTAGCAGAAAGGTTTCGGGTTCAAGTTTTAAATTTTGTTTTGTTATATTTAAAATCTAATTTCTAATATTTCTCCAAAATTTCTGAGCACATGGGCAAGTCCACCACATATGGAAATATGTTCCTTGTGCGTAGTTATATTTCCAACAATTGGGTGGTAGGTTGGGGAACATCTTAGCCAGTCTCAGGGGTAGGTGCCAAAGATGAACCATTTTATATAAGTTTTCTTTATATGAGACTGACATGGTTAATTTGTAATTTGTTTGCCAAATGAGTTCCCACTTATCTAATTCAATACTATGACCCACGTTTTAGCCCAAATTATCATAGATTCTGTAACTGTTTCTTCTTTTAATTTATAGTCCAAAAGATATATGTTTTACTAATTGTTTTCTTTTCCTCTCCTTGCCATATTTTATCTAATTCTTGTGGAGTCATGTTAAAGCCAAATTGTTCTCTATCTTTTTTGTAATGGGTTTGTATTTGTGCAAAGGGCCACCATGCCATCTCCTTTCCTTGAATTTGTATTTGGTTCCTATTTTTAAGCTCTCCAGTGTCATATAGTAAATCTTTATACCTAACAATATTTTCATAATCCAATACATTTGGATGTGTAACTGCTTCCAGTGTAGATAGCCACAATGGAACCTTTGGGTAGTGGTTTTTTTTAATCTTTCCCCAGATATTAAAAACACATTTCTGACATGGTACCTTTGGAAATATGAATGTTGTTTAGATTTTCCATCCCACACAAAGGTGTGCCAGCCAAGTTGGAGATCAAAACCCTCTAATACTAATAACCTATTTTCCAATTTAACCCAATCCTTAAGCCAGTTTACTATAGCAGCATCATAATATAATTCAAAATCTGGAAGGCCAAAAATCCTTCTTTTTTCCTGGCATCCTGTAATAATTTATATTTCACTCTGGGTTTTTTCCTCTGCCATATAAATTTGGATATACATTTGTTTAATTCTGCAAAAAAATTCTTTTCCAACTTGACTGGCACTGTCTGAAACAAGAACAGCAATTTTGGCAAAATATTCATTTTTACTATCGAAATACATCCCAATAGTGATAACTGCAATTTGACCCAATTGTCTAAATCTTAAGCTATTTGCGTTATCATGGTTATCTTTTTTAATCAACGAACATTTAGCAGTCAATCAGATCCCTAGGTATTTTACTTTATTTACCACCTGCATAATAATTTATTTGCTAGTTCTTTCTTCTGCTCCTTTGTACAGTTTTTTGTTAACACTTTTGTTTTTTCTTTGTTAATCTTTAGCCCTGCCACCTTTCCGTATTCTTCTATTTCTCTTAGTAGTATAGGGCTCACTTCTAAGGGTTCTTCTAATATAAATGCCATATCATTGGCGAATGCCTGGAGTTTATATTCCTCTTTTTTAATTTTTAGTCCTCTAATCTCTTGATTTTGCCTCATTTGTACTAAGAGTCTCTTCTGCCAATATATACAATAGAGGGGCTAGGGGGCAGCCTTGTCTTACTCCCTTATTTATCTTTATGGTATCTGTATTTTCCCCATTTATCAATATTTTTGCAGTTTGCATATTATAAATTGTCTTAATGAATCCTATAAAATTTTCACCAAATTTCATGCCTATCAGTTGCTTAATAAGAAAAATCCAATTCAGGTTTTCAAATGCCTTCTGGGCATCTAAAAATATCAATGCCATTGTTTTGGTACTGTATACTTCATAATATTCTAATATATCCATAATGGTTCTTGTATTTGTTTTTATTTGCCTATGGGGAAGGAAGCCATTCTGTTCAGTGTGGATAGTTCTACTTAATACTCTCTTTAATCTTTCCATCAATATTGTGGCCATTATTTTGTAATCTACATTTAAAAGTGATATTGGTCTACAGTTTGAATTTTTTGTGGGTCTGATTGTTCTTTATAAATAAGGGTAATATATGCTTCCATCCATGATTTAGGCACGTTAGCATTCTCCAAGGCTTCATTGTACAAGTCTCCTCTGTTATCTCTTGGAATTCCTTATAGAATTCCGAAGGAATTCCATCTGGGCCAGGGGTCTTATTTGCTTTTTGTACTCCGATTGCCTTCCTAATTTCTTCTATAGATATTTTGTTATTCAAATTTTGTTTCTCTTCATCAGTAATTTTGGGCAAGTTCTTTTCATTCAAATATTGGTCAATAGATTTTTCTGGTATTTCTTCCTTTTTATACAATTTCATAAAAAACTCCTTAGCAATTTCTTTTCTTGGGTCTGCGTGCATAATTTCCTTTCCTGGTCTTGGAGAGCTACAATCATTCTTTTCTTGTTTTTTAATTTTATGGGCTAACCACCTCCCTGGTTTATTTGCGTTTTCAAAATAATTTTGTTTTGCTAATTTAATTTTTTGGGCCAGATCTTCCTGTACATTTAGATTTATCTTATGCTTTACCAGATCTATTTCTTTCTTAATGTTCGGATTGTTCGGGTCCTTTTGTCTACTTGTTTCCAAATCTTTCAGTTTCTCCCTCCATACGTTTTGTTGCTGTCTTTTTTATTCTTTTTAATATTGTAAGCAATAGTTAGACCTCTCACATAGGCTTTGGTCGTATCCCAAAGATTCTGTAGAGAGGTATGTTCTCTTTTATTTATTTCAAAAAATACTTTCAATTCTTTCTATCATTTCAATATATTCTTTATCTCTTAATATAGTATTATTAAATGTCCATCTTCCAATTTTTCTCTTTCCTTTCTATAATTTGAGTGGGATTATGGTCAGCCCATAGGTTTGGCAAAATCTCAATCCTTTCAATATTCTCCATTAACCCAGGGTCCATCCATATCTGATCTATTCTGGACCAAGAGTGGTGGGGGTTCGAAAAAAAGTATATTGTTTTTTATTTTTTTATTTACAAAACAGAATTTCATTTTTAATGTGTCTGTGTTCACAGAAAAAAGTGACAATAAAGCTTATTATCATCTTATCTTAAACTATGTTAAGATAACTACCAAATAAAGTATTTCATGAGAATTCTTTAAAATTACAGGTTCAAATTGGTCTGAATACTATAATCACAAAAACCAAATGAGGAAAAAGCATAAAGTAAAAGAGCTGCTAAAATTTCCTTCTATTTCCTTCTTTGGCCAGCTGTTATTCTGCTGGCTTTCAAAAATTTAAGAACGGTAGCAGGTATCAAAAGGTATATATAAATTTTAGAAAAACTAATTACTATAGGGCAGACATTATTAAGGAAAAGAATGTTAGTTACATTTGAAAATGCAAACAATTTTAACAAAACAAGCCAGAAATTGATGGATCCGCAAGAAACACTGAAAAAAATATAGATACAGGCTTTAATCCTAGACTGCTGTATTCATAGTTGGGAGAAAAAAATATCTACACACCAAGAGATGGGATACTTCTTGTTTTTAATTGATTGAGCTACTTTCTAGCAGTGAGCAAATTTATTTCAATTTAATATAGGCTTGGCCACACATACACCATTGGGCCACAGTGGCTGCATGTCTTTTCAAACATTTTTAGATGGCCAATTCAGGCGAGATGTGCCACACATAAGGATTGTTGCAACAGGTATTCAGAGAAAAAGGAGAAACACCCTTCACATTCCAGTATTGTATGATTTAACAATCTTTTCAGATACTTTTACAGAAGAAACTAAAAAGTTTTATGTCAACAGTCCACAGGTATGACTCAAGATACCATGCTGATTTCAAGGAAACCTTTAATTAGGAAAACAGGACTTTTTATTTTGTGGGAAGGTGGCTTGAAGGGAGCACAGATAATGATGCCACATGAATAGGCAAAAATATGTCACAAAATGTGGGCCATGACCATTCTGGCTGCTGTGAGGACTGCAAAAATTGTGGACCTGAAAGGGCACAGCTGTCCACTTCTGGATTAGAATGAGAAATGGAAAAATAAGGAGGATGCATATGGGTGGAAAGTGAAATTACACTTAATCGGTTGCTTAGCAACTGTTCAAAGTTATGACAGAAGTAATTCCTGGCTCAATTATGATCATAAGTCAAGGACTACCTGTATCTCTCTCTCACTGAGAGATATGGGAAGGATAAATTCATAGCATCTACCTGCCTTTTAAAAAACATATAACTTACAATTTTCCTCTGGGTAGAATAAAAGAAACCCCCCCCCCACTTTGGAGAGCCCCAAGAGAAATAGAAGTCTCAAGTTTTATGCAACACTTTCTGATGTTAGTGTAAAAACCAAAAATTCTAATTGTATGGTCCGATTCAAGTTGTCAGCATCCAGAAATGTCCTTTATTTTGTTTTTTCGTTGAAATCTTGTGTCCACTGGGTCAAAGCCTCTTTCCTTAGCTCCAAACACTGCCCAAGGAGGAGTCAGCGCTACATAGTCAGCAGAAGTGAATGTTTTAATTCCTCCACTCTGTTCGTATTCATGGACCAATTCTTGAAAACGATCATAGTCAATCCAGGTGTGCCATTTCCCTTCGATCTTGAACTAAAGGAAAAAGCAGATATATAATTGTCATAATAGAGGGTTGTTGTTGTTTTTTTAAAGGCGGCTTGCTCTAAAGATGTTTATTATAATATACTGATTCAGACAAAACTGTAAAAACAACACACTCAAGCCAGTTTTCTCCAAGCTGGTCACTCTCCATATGTAGAGACTTCAATCCCCATAATTCCCCAGCTAGCATGACCACTGCTCAGAATTCTAGGAGCTAAAATCCACACATCTGGAAGACAGAAAGACTGGAGAAAGCTGTACTGAAAAATAATAATGTTTTTTGTTTGGATTAGTGTGCTATTATGAGCCCAGCCATTTTTTTTCTTCAAAAACCCATGATTAAACAAATCTTTCTTTAGTTTAATGTGTGATCTAACCAAGTTTATTGAAGATCTCTTAGGTATGACAGACAGCCTTAAAGCAATGCTATGGGTACTAAGACTTCTACTGAGTCAATCTCCCCACAAAGGTGCTTTTCAGAAGCAACTGGACTTAGTTTTTCTTTGAAGACGTTTTCACTCCTCATCCAAGAAGGTCCTTCAGTTCAGTTGAAGCTGAAGCTTCTTGGATGAGAAGTGAAAACAAAGAAAAACAAAGTCCAGTTGCTTCTTGAAAAAGCACCTTTGGGACAACCATGACCTGGATGACTGAGAATCTTCACAGACATCAATCTCTCCCTCTTCACTCCACTTGGACATTCTAATATCAAATCTACTGTCAGAGACAAGTATTTTGCATCTCAATTATATACAAGTTCCCTGACCCTGCTCTCCATTCAGATGTTACAATTTGTTTAAGTACAGCCTGCTCCACCAAACAGAGATTTTTTTATTGTCATGGATTGTTCCAGAAGTGGCCCAAAAGACTGGGAATCTCGTCTCATTTGGAGAACAGGAGCATGGGACGTTTTCCTTGGTTGGATTAGATTTCCAATTTTGAGTATTCATAACATACCTATTATTTTGATTGCTCTTTTACCTCACTTTTGCAACTCCCATTGTTAAATTTACACTTGTTGAACTTGAATGCTGGACTCCCTCACATAGTATCCATAGATGTCACTGTGACATCATTACGCTCTTTGCCTCATTTAACTTTGGGTTTAGATTTTCCAAACAGCAATTAATCACAATCTGGCAGGCCTCCTTAGACTTAAAAAAAATGCTGGCACTTAGAAATATTTTGTTTGCCCAGACAAAAAAATGGAACAGCTGAACTGATAGAAAGTATCCTGCAGGACTTGAAAGAGTAATATGGAACCATCACACCAGAATGTCCTTCTGTTAAATGAATATTTTGAGATTGGCCCCCACTAAACAGGGCAGCCTTTGGCAAACTGGTAAAGCCATGGCAACCTTTTACAACAGGGGTGTCAAACTCAATTTAATTGAGCGCTGCATCAGGGTTGCGTTTGACCTCAGGGGGCCAAGGTTGGGCATGGCCAGGGTGGGCATGGCCAGCTTGAAATCACTTGTGTCAGCAAAAATGGGCTTCCGAGCTTTGTTTTTGGCTGGGACAGCCTCCTGCAGCTCTCTGTCAGGGAAAACAGAGCCCCACGAGCTCCATTTTTGCTGGCAGAGGGCTGCAGGAGGCCATCCTGGCCGAAAATGGAGATCGGGAGTACCATGTGCGGCTCTCCTGAGCTCTATTTTCACTGGCAGACGCACTGTGGGTCAGACTTTTGCTGTTTCCAGGGTGGACCCCGGGCCAGATCTAAGCATCCTATGGGCCAGATCCAGTCCCCTTGAGTTTGACACCCCTGTTTTACAACAATCAATCATGTGGTCTGAATCCCAAAGAGGCCTGTGGCTCAAAAATGTTAGCACACACTTATTTTAAAAATGTTTTTAGTTAGTTAGTTAGTTAGTTAGTTAGTTAGTTAGTTAGTTAGTTTGTTTATTTATTTATTTATTTATTTATTTATTTATTTATTTAATATTGCCGCCTATTCGCCCATGGCGACTCGAGATAGCTTACACAATATAAAACCATATTTAAAACAAAAAATAAAAATGAAAAACAATAAAACTAATGAAAAGAATCAAATAAATTAGTAAAGTACAATAGAACAAAATTCTATTGGGGGGGGGAAATGGTTTATAATTGTCATAAAGCACCTTTGAGATCATTACAGGTAGTCCTCTATTTACGATCACAGTTGAGGTCAAAATTTCCATCGCTAAACAAGGTGATTGTTAAGTGAGTCACATCTGAATTTATGATCGTTCTTGCCAGAGTTGTTAAACAAATCGTTGGAAGTTTTAAGTGAACCATGCAGTTGTTAAGTGATCCTGGCTTCCCACATTGACTGTGGTTGTTGAAAGCCAGCCAGGAAGGTTGCAAATGATGATCAAATGACCCCAGGATGCTGCAAACATTGTAAATACATGCCAGTTACCAAGCACCCTAATTTTAATCACAAGATCATGGGGATGCTTCAATGGTCATGAAGGGCAAGGACTGGTCATAAGTTACACTTTTTTTTCAGTGTCACTGTAAGTTTGAATGGTCGCTAAACAAACAGGTAGTCCTTGACCACAACTGAGTCCAGAATTTCTATTGTTAAGTGAAGCATTTGTTAGGTGAATTTTGCCCCATTTTATGACTTTTGTTGCCACCGTTGTTAAGTGGATCACTGCAGTTGCTAAGTTAGTAACCCAGTTGTTAAGTGAATCCAGCTTCCCCATTGACTTTGCTTGTCAGAAGGTCTCAAAAAGGAGATCACAGGATCTTGGGACACAGCAATAGTCCTAAATATGAACCAGTTGCCAAGCATCTGAATTTGATCGCATATTATGATGATGGGGATGCTGCAAAGGTAATTAAGTGTGAAAAATGATCCTAAGTCACTTTTTTTTCAATGCCATAACTTTGAATGGTCACTAAATGAACTGTTGTAAGTCCAGGACTACCTGTAGTTGTAAATCAAAGACTACCCGTGGAGCTGAAAAAAAGAGTCTACAATGCTAATAATACATATTTCAATCTTCCGAATTGTAAGTTTCGGGAAAAGACCTGAAGAGGCTTAGAATTACCTTCTTGTGTGCAATTAGGAGACAGTTGGAGTGCTCGTGTTCGCTGGCAATTTCATAGTCTGGGAGGAGGTCAGCCAGGTCTTGCACAAAGTGCGTCACTTCTTCATGCCAAGGGACATTGGCCATGGTGAGGTTGCTGGCTGAACTTTCCCCACAGTATGTCACGCCCTGTTGAAGAAACATTTATGTAAGATTAGAGCCCTAGATGTCTCTCAAATTCATTTTTGGGAATTTTTCTTTTCAAAAGAATATATTGGCATAGAGTTAGGCAATGCTAGTGCAGTAACATTACAAATTACTCAAAGAGAAGAATTTTCATAGCAAAACCAGAAAGTAGGATTGCTTTATCTTTGCTAGAACAAGGTTGACCTTAAATGGCCACAAGAATAGCAGCTGATGAAAAACAACAATGAACACTGCTGTTTCTAATGGGGATCAGCAATCTGATGGCTACAACAACTATGAATAGTGTAGTGTAGTATAGTATAGAATAAAATAGAATAGAATAGGAATAGAATTCTTTATTGGCCAAGTGTGATTGGACACACAAGGAATTTATCTTCAGTGTAAGCTCTCAGTGTACATAAAATAAATAAATAAATCCAATAAATAAATAAATAAAAGCTATAAGTGATAAATCATGATCATAGTCATCATAAAAATAGTGGTAGTCATAGGATTTTAAATAAGCAATCAACATAAATCATATTAGGGAAACTAAATAAAACAATATAAATCATAAAGATACAAGGAAAGCCCATAAGTCAATGTAACCCTGAACTACCTCTCCCAGCATTCCCAATCAAAGGAGGCTTAGAAATTTGCTGTTTCTGTTCCTGTAGGGATCCTTCTACTCTTTAAATTAATTAATTATAGGTAAAGATAAAGAGTTATTTATCTTAGCCTTACAGTCAATAAATACATGATAAAATAAAGGCAGGGGAGGGCTGGAGAAGAAAAGGGTGAATAGCAATGAGGATAATCCTTGACTTATGGGACTGAAGTTACAACAGATTCCAAAAAAGTTACTTACAATCTGGATTCAAAGTTCTGCTGGCCAGGCCCTCCTGCAGTCAAGTTACCATGGGGCTGCGTCTCTACATGGGGCTGCCCTTGATGACCACCCGGAGGCTTCAACTTGTCCAGAATGCAGCGGCGTAGGTTGTGATGGGAGGATCCCGATACTCCCATGTTACACCACTCCTGCGCGAGCTGCACTGGTTACTGGTTGCCCTCCGAGTGAGATTCAAGGTGCTGGTGTTGACCTATAAAGCCCTACATGGCATTGGACCGGGATACTTGCATGAAACCTTGCTGCCGATAACGACTTCCCGACGCCCAGTATGCTCCCACAGGCAGGGCCTCCTGGTGGTACCATCAGCTAGACAGTGTCGGCTGGCGGCCCCCAGGAATAGAGCCTTCCCTGTGGGGGCGCCCGCCCTCTAGAATCAGCTGCCCTGGAGCTCCGGGTGGCCCTGGACCTCCGGGCCTTCCGCCGTGGCCTAAAAATTTGGCTATTTCAACTGGCCTACCTGGACTGATGGGGGGGAGGGTTTTTAAATGGGTTAATGTTTTTAGTTTACGATTATGAGATTCCCTGGGTTTAATTTATTTTTAACATTTGTATTGTATGGTTTTTAGTATTGTAAGCTGCCCTGAGTCCTTCGGGAGATAGGACAGCATATAAATCTCATAATTAAATTAAATTAAATTAAATTAAATTAAATTAAATTAAATTAAATTAAATTACCATGTTTTAGGAAGTCAGCAACTAGCCCACATTTATGGGCATTTGCAGTGGCTCCCAGTCACGTGACTGTGATTTTTGTTGTTGCTGTAAAGAGGCATCTACTTCTGGTTTCCAGCAAAAAAAAAACCCACCCCACAGTGAACAATGGGTTTTCTTTACAACCGCCACATTCACTTAGCAACTACCACAAAAAAAGCCGTAAAACCAAGCAGAGTCATATGGTGACCCACTGAAAGACCTTCACAACTTATGACCATAACTGGGGGCTCAATTACAGTCATAAGTCAAAGACTACCTGTATCAAAATATCACATCTTTAATATGATGCTGGCCTAAGAATGGTTGTTCAGCTCAACATGAGAACTGGGTAGAAAATGAATGTGCAGGTTGGCCCTGCTCTTTTTCTACCTGGTCTCTATAGATTCAGTTGGAAGCCATGAAAGGTCCAAGCAGATATTGCCAAGAACCTTACAAGCAGGGCATGAAAGCAATAAGCCTTCACATTGTCTGTCCTCAGCAAGTAGTGCTGCCTCTGAACATGAATGTTCTCTACCATGATGGCTAACATTCTTTCCGCCAAGGATTCATAGGCTACTCGGCAAAGCCTCTTAATTCAGAGTTAGTCATGCAGAATGTAGAACAAGGGGGAAGGATACAGACTGAGTCATGCAGAATGTAGAATAAAGGGGCAGGGTATAGACTGAAAAGCAAAGTATGCTCTAAAATTACTTGTGGAAGTAGTTGGAACCAGGCCTAGACAAATCTGCCATTTATCACACATAAAATATCTGCCTGAAAAACAACAAACTCACATGAAAAGTCAAGTGTGGGAGGCAAGAAGGGCCCACCCTAACAATCAACAACTCACCTTAATTTCTATGAAATCAGGCTTGCCAAGAGACACCAAGTCTGAATAAGCTTTCAGCTCCTCCACATTCCAAGCTTTCACCAGTGTTAACCTGTAAACAGTGCGTTGTCGCTAAAAATGTTGGGAGAGAGCAGTTTTAAATTACAACATGCAGTAGTAAATACAAATTAGAGGATGTGAGTAGGACTTCATCTGGACGCATAGGGTGAGGCAGAAATCAGATAACTGGTACTGAATTTAGCATTTAGTTTTCAACTGAAAAGAGCACTAAGCCAATCAATCAGAATATAGATTTATTTTAGCTATGACAGTTCACTGTAATTGAACTTTTGACTCAAAGAATGTAATTCATAAAAGTTTTGATGATGTTTGATAGCAATAGCACTTAGTCTTATATACTGCTTTACAGTGCTTTACAGCCCTCTCTAAGCGGTTTACAGAGTCAGCCTATTGCCCCCAACAATCTGGGTCCTCATTTTACCCACCTTGGAAGGATGGAGGCTGAGTCAACCTTGAGCCTGGTGAGATTTGAACTGCCAAATTGCAGGCAGCTGGCAGTCAGCAGAAGTAGCCTGCAGTACTGCACTCTAACCACTGTGCCACCGTGGCTCAGTGATCACATAAAAGATCCACAGCCTATTATTTCAGTGTCAAGGGGGAACCAAACATAAGCTGAATGCCATACCTTTTCAGCTAAGGCTTGCAAGCTATCTAGAAACCGCTGCCAGAAGTCTTTAAAAAGAGGTCGATCAATCTTCTTCAAACTATCTTTGGTGCTGGCATCCACACTGACATACAGCTGTGTTACAGGCTGGAGATTCCTGTGTGGGAGGCAACAGTGAAAGCTTGGAAACTGTGGAATGTTGCTATTAAAGGTTTTTTTTAGGAAAAAAGTTAAAATTCAATATATCTTGGGTGGCAGCTGCTCTGGATTTGAGATTATTTCCAAGAGCATGTGTGACACTGAGGTCCAAAGTGTGATAGTGTGGATGTAGAAAGCAGTTCTTATCTAACTTTGGGCATCTAGCATAATAGAGACTAAATTAAAAACAAAAATCTTAAGGCTCATTTGTACTTTCCAAAATCCTTATTGTGCTCCTCGGCCTCTCCAAACACGACTATCATTTACAATTTCAGAGAGACCGATGGGCGAAATTATTAATTAAGAAAATAATCATGCCAACTGTATTTAATTGATTTAATTAAATCACTCAAAGTCAATCATTGTCCAAGCTCCAGCCATTACTGTATCTCTGGCCTGCATACTTTTCACAATGAATCTCTCTGTTATATGTACATAACGTAGTTGGGTTGACAATATATAAAGCACAAATATATGTGTCTGTAGCTTTAAGGAAAAATACTGTAATGTATTATGCTGTGTTCTGATTGGTTGAGTATGCTGCAAGTTGCCATAAGAGGGAGCTATAGATCATGGTTTAACTCTCTATCCCATTGAAGATCTCTCTTGATGCTGATACTGACTCTCTGACTGAATATGGACTGATACTGACTATGTTTACTTTGATATTCTGTTGATATCGAAGATTATCTGTTGTATTATGGTTTGATATTTGTCTGCTGTAAAAGACGTGAAAAGGTTTGTCTGCTGTAAAAGACATGAAAAGGGTAAGAAGACTTTATAACTGGATACTGCTGGACTGTTAAAACGTGTATGACCTGGACTGTTTATTTGGACTGTGCTATTTCTTCGAGTAAACATTAACACAATTTGGTGTATCTCTGTGTGGCTGTGTATTTATTCATAACTGTTCTCACAACGCTTCAATGTGCATATCCTTGCTACACAAGGGTTATTCTGGACATATCCTAACTCTCTCCACACACTATCCCAATTGTAGGCTGAAGTAACAGAATAACAAAACCGGAAGGGATCTTGGGGGATCTCTTCTAGTCCAACCCCCTCAGGCAGGAAACCCAACCTGATTTCAGACAAATGCTATCCAATTTCTTTGCAGCACCAACAAATGGGAAGGAAAAGGTACCATTTCTTAGGATTTATCACCTAATTTCGTCTGGAAACTGCGCATTTGTAACCAAAAAACTTGAAATGTTGTGATGATGCAGCAGCTTTAGGAACTGGTTGATCTGGGGGTACATGATTGGTTCCCCAACAAGAGACAGTGCACAATGCTTGGCCTCCATCCCTTCTCTGAAGCGATCGTCTCTCACGCCAGGGACTCCTAAAAACAGAATAAAGTCATTTCCAACCAGACTGGTGAGAATAGTTTGCAGCAGAGAGAAACAATTCAAGGCCAGAAGACGGCAGGCAAACCATCTCCCTCTCTCTGAACTCCTTTTGTGACCCCAGAGCTCCTGAAGTACATGTAGTCCTTGACATATGACAACAATTGAGCCCCAGATTTCTGTAGCTAAGTGAGACAGCTGTTAAGTGAATGTTGCCCCATTTTATGACCTTTCTTGCCACAGTTGTTAAGTAAATAACTGCAGCTGTTGTTAATAGCATGGTTATTAAGTGAATTTGGCTTCCTTATTAACTTTGCTAGGTCACAAAAGGTGATCATGTGACCCCTGGACACTGCGACCATCATAAATATGAACCAGTTGTCAGGAGTCTGAATTTTGGTCATGAAACCATGGGGATGCTGCAATGGTCATAAATGTGAAAAATGATCATAAGCCACTTTTTTTCAGTACCTTTGTAACTTTGAATGATCACTAAATGAATTGTTGTAACTCGGGGGCTACCTGGAGAACAATATTTTTAATCCTTTCTATGGTGATGTTTGAAAGTTAAAGGATAATCTAAATGCCTTAAGCTTTTTAGATGCTTAAAGAACCATTAAACCTCCCCAAACAGGCCCAAACGTTTAGTTCCTCCCATGAGCTACCCTCTCTGCAGCTCTTGGAAGTGAGATATGTTACAACAGCAATTTCTGGCTTCAAGAAAGCTGTTCATTCTTAGTTTACCAGCTTATATATATATCACAATGTTATGATCATATAATATTCTAATCTCCATCGATGAGGCCCAACTCAAAGAATACATAGAGAAATATTAGGAACTCAATTAGTTACACTAAATAACTACATTTCTTTTCCTTGAAGTAGAAATAGTATTTTTTAAAAAATAACTGCAATTAAAGGAAGGTTTAAAAGAATGAAAAGGTGTATGTCATAACATGATTTAAAAATACATTACAGATTTTCTGTTAATTCTGACAAACATTTTGGATGCCAGCCCACATTTACAGCTGTTTGCAGCATCCCGCAATCATATCACCATGATTTACAATGTTTTTTTTTTACAGAAATTGGCTTTTTCTTCTGGTTTCCTAAAAGACTGCCCATTGAGAGCAATGGGTTTGCTTAAAGGTTACAGTGTTGGCTTAATGACCATGGCATTCACTTTACTGCTGCCAACGATGTAAAATTGGATCGGTCATGTGGGCGCCTCAACTTACAACCTTCATGACATGCAATGGAAATTCCGGGCTCCATGCAGTCTAAAGTCGAGGACTATCTGTATATAACTAAATCTAGTTTAAAACTAGAATGTTTCTTCTCAGAACAGCTTCCATAAACAAACCTTGTTAACCCAATTAAAATTCACATTCAAGATTCTTATTTATTTATTTATTTATTTATTTATTTATTTATTTATTTGACTTGTATGCTGCCCTACTCCCTAAGGACTCAGGGCGGCGAACATTAAAACGGAACAAATTTACAATAAAAAGACAATTAAACAAATAAACAAGCTGAATACAATTAAAAAGTTGAGAAAATTAAAACCCTCAAACCCCCCGGGTCATTCCAGGCCGGCCTGTTGAAACAACCAAGTCTTCAGGTCTCGGCGGAAGGACTGGAGGTCAGGGGCCAGACGGAGATCCACAGGGAGCTGATTCCAGAGGGCAGGTGCTCCCAGGGAGAAGGCCCTAGCCCTGGGAACCGCCAGCCGACAATGCCTGACCGACGGTATCCCAAGGAGGCCCCTCCTATGGGAGCGAACAGGGCGATCAGAAAGTGATGCTGGCAGGAGGCGTTCCCGCAAGTACCCTGGACCCAAGCCATTTAGGGCTTTATAAGTTGTTACTAACACCTTGAAGGCGACCCGAGAGGCGACCGGCAACCAATGCAAGCCGCGCAGGAGGGGTGTAACATGGGAGTATCGGGATACCCCCATCACAGCCCGCGCGGCCGCATTCTGCACCATCTGCAACCTCCGGGTCAGCCGCAAGGGGAGCCCCATGTAAAGAGCGTTGCAGTAGTCGATTCTAGAGGTGACGAGCGCATGAGTAACCGTTCGAAGGGCATCTCGGTCCAAATAAGGGCAGAGCTGGCGAACCAGCCGAACATGGGCAAAAGCCCCCCTGGCCACAGCTCCCACATGCTCCTCCAAACCAAGCTGTGAATCCAGGAGGACACCCAGGTTCCTCGCCCTATCCACAGGGGCAACACCTCTCCCCCCATGACCAAAGATGGTACATCCAATAAAGACCGAGATGCCGGTAAGAACAGCCACTCAGTCTTGGTGGGGTTGAGCTGAAGCCTATTACTCCCCATCCAGACCCGTACCGCCTCCAGGCACCGGGACATCACGGAGAGAGCATCACTGATCGGGTCTGGGGTGGAGATATAAAGCTGGGTATCATCAGCATACTGATGATACCTCACCCCAAAACCTCGGATGATCTCGCCCAGCGGTTTCATGTAGATATTAAACAGGAGAGGCCGACCTCTGCCCCCCTGCCAACACCAACTGCGAACGGCCCGAGAGGAAGGAGGAGAACCACCGCAAAACGGTGCCCCCACCCCCAGTCCTCTGAGCCGCTGCAGAAGGATACCATGGTCGATGGTATCGAAAGCCGCTGAGAGATCTAACAGGACAAGGACAGAGGAACAACCCCTGTCCCGCGCCCTCCAGAGATCATCCATCAGTGCGACCAATGCTGTCTCCGTGCTGTGTCCGGCCCTGAAGCCGGATTGATATGAGTCTAAATAATCAGCTTCCTCCAGGAACAAGGGAAGCTGCTAAACCACCACGCTCTCAACAACCTTCGCTAAAAAGCGAAGGTTGGAGACTGGACGATAGTTGTTCAAACGGCCGGGTCCAAGGCAGGCTTCTTGAGGAGGGGCCTCACCACCGCCTCTTTCAAGGAGGCGGGAAAGACTCCCTCACTCAAGGAGGCGTTAACAATTGCCTGGAGCCAGCCGCATGTAACCTCCCTGGAGGCATACACCAACCAGGAAGGACACGGGTCCAATAAACACGTGGTGGAAGACAGCCTCCGCATGATCCTGTCCACCTCATCAAGGAAGACCAGGTCAAACTCAACCCAGATAGAATCCACCAGACCCGTCGCCACCCCATCAACAGACCACTGCCAATCAGAGTCCAAGTTGGCACGAATTCGAGCAACCTTATCCGCCAGATGTAACTAAATTCCTCTGCTCTGCCCTGCAAAGGGTCATCCCCCTCCCTCAATTGAAGGAGGGAGCGGGTCACCCGAAACAGGGCCGCAGGGCGATCATCGGCGGACGCAATCAGAGTGGAGAAGTAAGCACGCCTCGCTGCCCTGATCGCTTCCAGATAGGTCCTAATATAGGCACGCAACTGGACACGGTCGGATTCGGAGCGGCTAGTCCTCCACCTGCTCTCCAGGCGTCTTCTCCACCGTTTCATCCCCCAGAGCTCCTCGGAAAACCAGGGAGCCCATCGGGGTCTATGGCGGGGAAGAGGCCGCAAGGGGACAACCCGGTCGAGCGCCTCCAAAGCCGCCTGTTGCCAGGCAGCCGTCAGCGTCTTGGCCGAGCTGTGGTCGAGGGAGGCGGGCAAGAACCCCAGCACCGTCTGAAACCTCTCCGGGTCCATCAGGCGCCTGGGGCGGAACCATCGTGTTGGTTCCTCATCCCAGCAGCGAGGGACAGCCAATTGAAAGACCAGCCGCAGGAGATAGTGATCCGTCCACGATAAAGGGAGGGCAGTTGGAGAACCCTCCCCCAGATCACTACACCACTGACCCGAGACAAAAACCAGGTCAAGCGTGTTCCCCCCTCATGAGTGGGCCCGTGAATCACCTGGGTCAGGTTCATGGCTGCCATGGATGCCATGAACTCCTGAGCCAAACCCGACGCCCCCCCAGGGACAGCAAGTTAAAGTCCCCCAGAACTATAAGCCTGGGGAACTCCACCGCCACCTCCGAGAGGACGTCGAGAAGCTCAGGCAGGGCCGCCGCTACGCAGCTGGGGGACAGGTACGTTAGCAGCAAACCCAACCGACCACCAGGGCCCAATCTCACGAGGAGGGCCTCACAACCACCTATCTGCGGGACAGTGACCTCCCTTGGAAACAAGGTCTCTCTAACAACTATGGCTACCCCTCCACCCCTTCCCTGGGCCCGAGACCGGAACAGCACACCGAAACCTGGAGGGCACAAATCACAAAGAGGGACACCGCCCTCCGGGCCCAACCAGGTCTCCGTAATGCATGTCAGGTCTGCAGCCTCCTCCTCCGTGAGCTCGCGGAGGAGGGATGACTTATTGGCTACAGACCTGGCATTCACATACACCAGCCTGAGCCCAGAGACCACATCTCCCAAGACCCCAGGGGAGTGGGAAGCCACCTGGGGGTCGGAGCGCGCCACCGCTCGTAAACACCGGGGCGCGGTCCCGTAACAAAATTTGGCCCCCTGTCCCATCCCCCCCTGCCATAACCGATCACCCTGGAGATGGTCAACCCTGCCCTGTCCCTGCCAGACCCCGGGCCCCCCACCCAACCCCTCCATGCCGAGACCAGGAGCCAGCCTGGAAGGACAGTATAGACCCGCAATTTGATCCCCCACCCCCTGCCCTAACCCCTTAAAACAACGAATTAAAAAATTTAAAAGCTTCCCCTTTATCCCAGATTTAAAATTTGGCCCCTTGGTCGCACCATGCCACCTCTCAGGATCCCAAGATCCGTCATTGAGGTAGGCTCTCGATAACCCAAAGGGCCACTCCAAAGACAGGGGAACAGTCTGGAGGGCCCGTAACTCTGGCGATGAGTAGGCTGGCATAAGATATCACATTTCAAGGGGGAAAGAGGGCAAAACAATCAGTTCAATGTTACAAATTGCGTAGATGGAAACATGCATAAGGGACCAGGCATTCAAAACCAGACCAAACAACCCCACCAAGAAGCAGCTCTCTCACTGCTGCTAGGGCCAGGAATAAGATGGCCAAGCCGCTGCTCTCCTACCGCAGCGGCTTATGATGGGACGCTGGTACAAACAGAGACCCCCCCCGCCCTCTCACAACAGAGGGGTTCATGCCCTCCATTGCCCTCCCACTGCAATGGGGACAGCCAGGTCCAAAGGGGAGAAGAGGGCCTCAGAATGGAATACAAACAAGGAGATAGTCATTGATGGTAAGGCAACCTCCAGGGCAGCCGTGGAGAGGATTAGAGATGTCACACAGGAGGGCAGCAGCGGCCGCAAATGGAGACAGATAGCCTGCAGTCTGAGAGTAGTATAAAATAGGGGCAGCCAAGTCCAGAGAAACAAGTCCGGAGCCAGAGAAACAAGTCCGGAATGGCAAAAGATCGAAAACCACAGCCCCAGGTCCAGGGTCCGGCACCGAACCTTCCGCGGGGGGTCGCTCCTCCGATGTAAAGTCAACAACTGACCCCCACCAGGCCGGTACCTATCCATCCAACCTGGGCCAAACCCCAATGCCCACAATCCGGACTCCTCGGGGGTCCAGGACAGCACCTCCCCAGTGGCCATAATAGGGCCTCTTCCTCTGGGAATTTCGCCCTCGGAGGGAAGGGGAGGGGCAGCGGCGCTGAGGGCAATATGAAAAGTCAAAACCCCCAGCAAACCGCTGCCCCCCCAACGATGACCAGGTCCCAACCAGATGGTAACATGCGGGCAGCATCGGGCCAACAAGCCCCAGGGGCACCAAGCTCACAAGGGCGATGCCACTAAGGGCTAAAGGGCCTCAGGGCGACCCACAGGCAGCAATGGGGGACCTCCGGACTGATGTTGCTGCCGCCGCCGCCGCTGCCACCATATAGCGGGCCGCTGCCGCTGCAACCATCACCAGCGCCACCAAGCAGCTGGCGAATCTCGGGCCGCAGCATTCACAGCCGCCAAGCCTCTGTCCGCCCCTGCAGCCGCCGAGCCACTACCGCCGCCTCCGTCGTAGTCACCAGGCCTCCGCCGCCACCAGGAATGCCAACAACTCAGGGCGAACGACGAGCAGCCGGCAAGCCGCCAACGCAGCTGCCGAGCCTCCATCGCCGCTACCCAAATCGCCAACGCCGCCAGGGGACTGCCAAACAGCTGACGAGTCATCGTCGTGGCCGCCGAACCTCCGTCACCGCAAGAGCATTGCAGCCAATGCCGCCAAACGCCGCCAGGCGGCCGGACAGCTGACACACAGCTGACGAGCTGCTCCTGCAGGCTGCCGACTACATCCGCCGCCCCCCGACGCCGCGAAGGCCGAGAGAGCGAAGTTCTCAAAAAAGCCGTGCTGACAGCCAAATTCAGCTGCAAATGGCACAGACAGCTCCCTCCGCCCTCCAGGGAAACCCCGGGAAACTTGCGGTGTCGGGGGAAGCCTCTACTCCCCAAAAACCTTGAAAACCCTCGATCCCTGAAAGGAGCCTACTCAAAACGCACCCGCCATCTTGGACATGCGCAAACCAAACTTCTTTGACTAAAGAAGAGCAGCAAATGCTTATGTTTCTTCTTATTACACTATCTTTCCATCTGATGTCATCCAAATGGCCTCCTATTATAATTCCAAGAATTCTCCAGATGTGTAGCTATTATAATTTCCAGAAAAAAAAAGAACCTAGGGTCCAATTAATCATTTATACCTAGGATGAAAGAAAAACCTAAAGCTCTGATGTAATAGAAACACACTTTAAAAGAAATTCTCTTCCCCTGCGTGTCAGTCACTAAGAGATTTCTATATTAAAGATCCACTTTCTAAAAAAAATCACACATATAGGATCCTCACCTACCTTTAAACTGTTTGATCAAATTCTGATGGTTCTCAATGGCCTCCTTCAAGATCATCTCTGGCTGGTCCATCTTCCATCGCCACTCTGTGCCAACAGGATTTGTGTGGTGTCTGAGAAATAGAAATGTATAATTAAGAAATAATGCTATGTACCTGAGAATTAATCTGGCAGTTTAGGACTATCAAAATTAAAGCAGCACTTTTTAAAAAATCATTTTGGCCCTTGGTGGAATCGATCGCAGAGAGCAAGTCTGATGTAGTGGTTAAGGCGGAGGTCCCCAAACTTGGCAACTGTAAGACTTGTGGACTTCAATTCCCAGAAATCTGAGAGTTGAAGTCCACAAGTCTTAAAATTGCCAAGTTTGGAGACCTCTGAGTTAAGGCATCAGGCTAGAGACTGGGAGACTGGGGGTTGTAGTCCTGCCTTAGGCATGTGAAGCCAGTTGGGTGACTTTGGTCCAGTTGCACTCCCTCAGCCCTAAGGAAGCAAGCAATGGCAACCCACTTCTTGCCGAAAAAAGCTGCAGGGGCTTGTCCAGGCAGTCATCAGAGTTCTACACTGATTTGGAGGCATAAACATTTGAACGTTTTTGCTAAAGAAAAAAAATCAGTCGCAGATCTTTACCTCCAGCAGAAGACACATTTATTAGCACAAGCCAAGCTCGGTGTGGTCTCCATACAGCGATGGCTTTCAATGCCATAAAAGGTGTGCTTGTAACAGCCTCCTCTCCCACGAAGCATTGACTGTCAAACAAATGTGAACAATGATGAAATAAACAACGGTAGCCTCAAGAAGGTGCTGCTATTACAAGCATTTACCTTATACAGTTATATTTTATTTTTTACCAAATTATTCTAAAACTATATTACATACTATTTTGGAATGAGAAGAAAGGCAGAATATAAACCAAATTTAAAAATGATCAATAATAAATTCTTGCTGGCATTAAGTATTAAACGATATGTTCTCCTCGAGAAAAAAATATTCACTAAATAAAGTGAAGGGACCCCACAGAAGCTGAATGTAGCTCCTCCTAACCTCAAAAGTCATATCAAATTATTATTATTTTTATTTTACAGCTTTTATGTCACATCCTGATCAAAAGGTGGGCTGAAATGCATTAAAAATATGCAAAATAAAAATAGGTATTGCACTGCAATGAACATCATACCACTTACTGTATTTTTTGGAGTATAAGATGCTCCAAAGATGCACCTAGCTTTTTGGGAGGAAAACAAGGGGAAAAAAATCTGCCTCTGCCTCCCAGCAATTTGCCTCAGTGCAGCAAACAGCCTGTTTCAGTTTCAGCACAGCCTGATTAGCACAAGCAGCTGATTGTCGGTTGGATTGGCCTCCCAAGGATCAGCTGTTTCAGGCTGCAGGGGTTGCCATTGCCTATTGCCGCCTCCACGCACCCCATTTTCTGCCTGTTCCGATCCCGCTGCCTGGAACGGAAATGGGGCGCAGAGGCCGGAAGGAGGTGGGATCGGAACGGCCAAAAATGGGATCTGGAGGCCAAAAATGGGGCGTGTGAAGGTGGCAATAGGCAATGGCAATCTCTGCAGCCGGAAACAGCTGATGGTGGGGAGGCAGACAATCAGCTGCTTGTGCTAATCAGGCTGTGCTGAAGCTGGAAACAGGCTGTTTGCTATAAGGAGGCAAATTGCTGGGAGGCAGAAGCCAAAGGGTGGGGGCCGGTGGGTGGGCGGGGCTACATTTGGTGTATAATAGCATCCAAATTTTCACCCTCTTTTGGGGGATGGTGGAAAAGTAAGTCCTATACTCTGAAAAATACGTAATTAGGAATGGCTGGGTGAAATAAAATCATGAAGTCACCCAGGAGTGGGAGGACATCACAAATATAATAAATTCAACTGAACTAAAAATCTACAATTATCTTAATGTCACAAAGGAAGGAGCATTGTGATAATTAATATAAATTTATTTCTGCATTTTCTTTTTATTGCCATTAATTTATTTAAAGCATTTTCAGCTTTTCCTCTGTTGCATTGCGATGAATGTAAAACCCACCATAGAGAAGTCGAGCCTCTGATGAGCCAGATTCACTTATTTAAGTTGCCCTCCAAGCTCACCTGGAGGTCATGAGATTGGGGAAGATCTTTTATTATTATACACAGTCCTATATGTTTTTGTATTTGTCACTATGTTTTTTTGTGATTTGTCTGTCTAGCTCCTAAGCTAATATTTTGCAAGCAGGTGTCTGCTAGCTAGCACATTTGTTATCTTATCTCCATAGCAATGAGATAAGACAGTCTTGTGATTTCTGGTTTACTGCGCATGCTTGGAAAAGATTTTCTTTACTTCCTGTAACTTCCTTTGTACTTTTCCTGTATATGCTTTGGTGTGAGATTAAGCTGCCGGTATGTAGTTCATTTAGGTCTTATTATTTTTGTAAATAAAAATATGTTTCTTAGATTACTTTCCGGGTTTTATTTTAATCAAAGTTGACAGCAGAGAAAAGCACGGTCTATCACCACTGATTAGTAGGGATGTTTGGAAGCTGGTTCTTACTCCCTGACAGTATTAAACACTATTGTTATCACCATCATGATTAGATTACTTGAGGGACCATTTTACTCCACTGGGATTGGCTTCTCCCACTCATGCCGGGAGAGGAGGCAGAGGTGGTATTCAGCAAGTTCTGACCAGTTCTGGAGAACCGGTAGCAGAAATTTTAAGTAGTTCAAATACCTCCTCTGACTGGAGATTTTACAATATCCTTCCCTGCCCTGCTCATCAAGCCACACCCATAGAACCGGTAGTAAAAAAAATTGAATCCCGCATGCTGCAGGTTCCTATTATTATAAGCCCTATTATTCCGGCTGGCGGGGTCCAGGAAGAGGGCCTTCTCTGCTGTTGCTCCAGCCCTCTGGGACATCTTGTCCCCCCCCCTCCCATGTGAGATTGGCCCCAACCCTCCTATCCTTGTGTAAGGACCTAAAAACCTGGCTCTGGTAGTTGGCTTGGGGCCCCAGTGGAAAAGCAGCAGAGTAGAGGTGACTGATTTTGTAATAACAAATCCCATTCCCCCATTCTGCCCACATCCCCCATGTGTCCTTAGGTTTTAATGTTTGCTTTTAATTATTTATGTTTTAACTGTGTATGTATAGATACATATTTATAACTATACGCTGCCCAGAGTTACCCTATGGTAAGATGCGTGGCCAATAAATTCTATAAATAAATTAATTTAAAAATTGATTAGAAAAGCAGCACCTTTGTCCAACGGCAAAGCTTCACTCCAGAATGGCTCCCAATTAATCTATAACCTGAATGAAAAAAAGAGGTTTTTGTTTTAGTTTTAATGATATAGCAGAAAGAAATGGTCATAAAATACTTATGGGCTGTCAAATATAAGCACTTTAACCCAAGCAAACACTTTTGTTCAAAGTCAACTCCAGTAAGTATATGGAGAACAGTGTAAAGCACAAGGTGGTTTATTTGATTTTGACTATTTACTGTATTTTTCAGAGTATAAGACACACTTTTTCCACCCCCAAAAGTGGGTGGAAATGTGTGTGTGTCTTAGACAACGAATGTTGCCGAAGCCCCGCCCACCCACCAGGCCCCACCCTTCGGTCTCTGCTTTCCAGCAATTTGCCTCCTTGCAGCAAACAACAAACAGCCTGGTTAGCTTCAGCACAGCCTGATTTAGCACAAGCAGGTGAATGTCAGTAGGATCAGCCTCCTGACTATCAGCTGTTTCAGGCTGCAGAGATTGCCATAGCTTATTGCCGCCTCTGCACACCCCATTTTTGGCCTCCGCATCCCATTTTTGGCCTCCACGCCCTGTTTTCAGCCTCTGCGTAGCCCATTTTCCACCTGTTCCATCCCACTGCCCGGAATGGGCCAAAAATGGGGTGCACGGAGGCGAAAACAGGGCGTGTGGAGGCTGAAAATGGGGCACGCAGAAGCAGCAATAGGCTATGGCAATCCCTGAGCCAGAAACAGCTGATTGCCAGAAGGCCGATCCAAATGACAATTGGCTGCTTGTGCTAATCATGCTGTGCTGAAGCTGACCAGGCTGTTTGCTGTAAGGAGACAAATGACTGGGAGGCAGAGGCAGTTTTTTTTTCTTATTTTCCTCCCCAAAAGCTAGGTGCTTCTTATACTTCAGAGCATCTTATACTCCGAAAAATACGGTATGTGATTATATTGTTTTCCATACTGTAAAAACTATGATTTATGTCTCAGTGCATACCTTATTCAATAAACTATGGTCAAGTAAATTATGGCTTAGCATGTTATATGAGAGAGCCATTTTGATGTAGATGTGAAGGCACTGGGTTAGAAAGTGGGGAGAGTGAATTCTAATCCAGCCTTAGGCACAAAATCAGCTAAGTAACCTTGGATCAGTCAGTTTCTCTTGGCCCTAGGAAGAAGGAATGGGCAATTACTCCCAATCGGGCTGCCAAGAAAACTGCAGGGACTTGTCCAAAGAGTTGTCAACAATCAAGACTGACTTGAAGACAAAAACAAAACAAGCAGAACAAACAAACAAAAGAATATAAACCTAGCCATTTAATTGGTTTGTCTCCACCTGACTACTCTTACAACAAAGCAGTGTTTTTGAACCTTGGCAACTTTAAAATGTGTTGATGTTGGCTGGGGAATTCTGGGAGTTGGAAGTCCGCACATCTTAAAGTTTGCAAAGTAAAGAAACACTGCAGTAAAATGAGTTTTTAATTTAGTTTCATTAACAGGAATGGGTCTCAACAACCTACATCCATGATGGCGAACCTATGGCACGCGTGCCACAGGTGGCACACAGAGCCATTTGTGAGGGCATGCGAGCCCCAGCCAAACTTACCTGCACTGCGCATGCACGTAACCTCCCAGCTTATTTTCGGCCCGTTTGAGGCCATTTTTGCCCTCCTGGAGGCTCGAAGGAAGCCTCTGCAGCCTCGGGAGGCTGAAAAACGGGCCTTCTGGAAATACCAGAAGTGTCCGTTTTCAGCCTCTGGTGGGCCTCTGGAAATACCGGAAGTGCTGAAACTGGCCCGTTTTCGACCTTCCAAGGCTCCAGAGGCTTCCCTTGAGCCTCTGGGAAGGGCAAAAACGGCATCCCCCAGGCTCCAGGGGCCCTCCGGAGGCTGAAAATGGGCACTTCCAGTATTTCCAGAAGGCCGTTTTTCACCCTCCTGACGCTGCAGAGGCTTCCTTCGAGCCTCCGGGAGGGCAAAAATGGCCTGAAATGGGCCGAAATTCAGCTGGGAGGCGCACACATGCTCAGTGCAGGTAAGGGGGCAGGGGAGGGGTGTTGCGCGCACATGTGCAGGGGGGCGGGGTGCATTGCATTGTGGGTGCCGGCACACGCACGTTTTCGGCACACAACAAAAAGGTTCGCTATCACTGACTTACATGGTTCTCCCAACCATTTTATCCTCACGGCAGCCCAGCAAAATGGACCAGGAGAAAGAACAGTTCCAATAGAACATATATAGCTCAGGGTTCAATGGTGGAGGCCTTTATAGTGTCTGAGCTTCTGGTTTGCTTGCAGAAAACAAGTTTAGAGTCATTACCTGACTAGGTAAGGTCATCAGTGTGCATGAGTGTGGGGTCTGCTCCTTAATTATATGCAGAAGTTTGTCCTGCCAGTTGTGGTTCCCCACTCACAGTCAAAAGTTATTCAATGAGCATCAAATAAAGTGGGAGACTGAGCCTCAGTCTTCCTCATAACAAGCTCTAACTGCACCACTACACCAACTCCAAAAAATTCTTGCAATATCAAAAGCTTGTGTTCCTGTAGCTGCTCAATTTCTGAACATAACATACAAAGAAATAATGGCTAGCTTGAAAAAAAGTCTGGACAATATTATGAAATATGTTGTTGGTTTGAGCTCTGAGCTTGGAAGTTTGGTTGCAAATGTTTCATCCCCATTCAAAGAGGCATCTTCAGTGTGCTTTGGGTTGTGCATGTCTGGGGGAGCACTGAAATCAGACTAGGACTCAGAAAGGTATTTAAAGGCCAGGGCTCCCCGAAACAAGCACAACCCAAAGCGCACTGAAGATGTCTCCTTGAAGAGGGACGAAACGTTTGCAACCAAATCGCCAAGCTCGGAGCTCAAACCAACAACATAACTACCAACCCGAGCTACTAATATTCAAAGACATTTTTCATTATGAAATATGCTGCAAATGTTGTGCCCCTTTCCCCTGCTTACATTTGGGTCTACCTGTTGATCTTTAAAAAGACTTACATGACCACCCATTTCGATATACAACTCAAGCGGCTAACAATAGCCTAAAACATTTAAATTGTGTTCACCTGCAACATTTGGAATTATACATTTCAACTACCTATTTGAATACAGAATAGCCTTTTTGAAAGCCAGATTAAATGGGTTGTCATCAAATATGCTACATGGTAGATTTTTAAAAATTCCCATCTCTCAAAGGTTTTGCCCCTTAATGGAACCTTAAACCAGATTATATTTTTACTGCACTGTGAATTTTATAAAAGTTTGGAAGGAAGTTATCTGGACTATTTTAAAATCTATGCCAGGAAGAGATTCTTCTGAATATGCAACACAGGGGTCTTCAATTCTACTATGTAGTATTTATTAAATATTCTACTTGTTATATCCATTTGATCTAATGCCAAGTTTAGATTATGTTTGTAACTTGTCTTGGGCCTTTTGGCTGTAAATAAAATTGACTGCCTGCATTTAAAATATCAATAATAACTACAATAAATACACTTGATTATAATGACAATCAACTTAAGTTGCCCCATCACCTTGCTTTGTGAGGGCATCTCGAAGAGCAGGGGTGATCATCTCTCTTCTCTCGTCCTCCCCTCTGCCATGTTGAGTTCCAACTCCAATGGGAATCACTCCGTTAGTCTGATGCTCTTTCTGTGCAAGAACAACATATTCTTTTTAAAGAAAAAAAGGAAGCGGATTTGTTCTGCTCCCTGTTCTTCACAGTTGGAGAAATCCTTCCATTAAAATGCTATGAAATTGCTGCAGCTTTGGCCAGCTTTCATAAGATGGCATTGTCATGCCCCTGGTGGAGACTGACTCCGAGGAAGAGGAGGAACAGCCAGCAGGGAGTGGGAGTGTGGCTCCAGAAGTGGTGGAGGAGGCTGGGGAAGGGCGGAGGCCGGCTGAGCAATCAGAGGAGGATCGAGGCCCATCTCCTATCCATCCCAGGGCATGCAGGGAGGAGAGGATCAGGGAAAAGCATGGTCTCCTCAGAAGGAGAGGGCCATGAACCTCCTCACGGCTTACAGCTGGGAGCTATGTATACAAGTGTGTAATTGCGCAGTCAGAATTGCTGGAGTCAAAGTTTGTGTTTCATGTGACTGAGGTTTATCTGTGTTGGCGTTCTTCCCAAGGACTCTCCCCGGTTATCTCCCTGGAATGTATACTTCATTATCTTGGTTTGCTTCGGAACTCTCGGTTTGTTTTTGGTTTCCTTTTGCCTCCTTATTTCCTTTTGTGACTTTAAGCTGTGACTATTAAAACAGTGAAGTTAAGTTGAAGGCATTGCCGGACTTTAATTCATGTTTTGGGTTTTTGGGTTATTTTGAGAGACTACGGGTCATCACACTGACAATTATGATTGTACTAGCAACTGAGACTTTCAGCGGCAGAAAGAAGTGTGACTTCTACTGCTATCGCTGCCAGGAGACAGCAGCGCAACAATAGGGCAGGTTGGGAAGTGGTAGCAGCATATTTTTGTTCTGATCCTAGAAATACAAGTAGTTCTCAACTTACAAAAGCAACTGTAAGTTCAGTTGCTAAGCGATGAGTTGTAAAGCGTAACCTTATTGCTTAGCAATGAAAATTCCTGCAGTCCCAGTGGCCTTTGTTAACCAAATCCCATCGTCATTAGGCAAGACAACTTCCTGCCAGCTTCCCACAAGTAAGTCAGTGGGGAAGCCAGCAGGAAGTTGCAAACAGGTCAAAAGGCTGACTGCTGCCAGTTTGGGAGGGCATGAAGGGGTGCATGAGGCTGTGAGAGGGGGTTGGAGAGGATCTATAGACGGCATGGGAAGGGTTGGGGAGGATGTGAGAGAGGCCTGTCGAGGCGTGGGGAGGGTGCAAATGGCCTGTACAGGGCAAGAGCAAAGGAGCTGGGAGAGGGTGCACAACTGGGGGAGATTTCACCCAGCAACTTCCAAACTTCACTGCCAGCTTCCCCACTGACTTTCTGGGAAAGCCTGCAGGGAACGTTGCAAATGGCAATCACGTGATCATAGGGCTCTGTAACTGGTTGTAATTGCAAGCCGGTTGCCAAGCACCCAGATCACGCTCCTGTGGAGCTCTGAGAACCAGTCATAAACCACTATTCATTCAACACTGTTGTAACTTTGAATGGTGGCTGAATGGTCAAAAGTCAGGAAATACATGTGCAATCAGAAAGGTCTTTGGATCAAGGACAAAGTTCTCCTTACCTGGGATTTCTTCATTTGGTCCATCACTTTGCCCAAATCTTCAACATCCACAACCTGATCTGCACCTCTACCATTCTCTGTATCAGATTCCTCCTCACTTGTGGTTTCAAAGAAATCCTCTTCCTAACATGCAGAACAAGGAAAGAGAAAGCCCAAGCCATGTTTCCAATCTATTCCATTCTCTAGTTAATGAGTTATCAACTGAGTTGCCCTCATGTCCAGCACTGACACTCTTTGATGCCTTCTCCAAAATTGGTCAGAAGTCTGTCTAGCAACAACCAGCATAATCCAACTCATAAAGAAGTAGACCTGGAAGAGACAGATTCAAAATCTGCCTTTTCCATGGGTCACACCTATAAAACTCAGGAGGGGGAGTCTTAAAGGATCTCTAAGGTATAATGTGGTTTGTATCTGACTTGTGGCTTTGAAAACTGTATGAATCAATCATAATGGTTGGTAAACAATGATTTCTGTCTTAGCATGAATAGGAGCCCAACCAATTCTGATTTAGCATACAAAGTATATAGCATGTAGTAAACCCAGATACGATGAAGCACTTACAATGGTTTCAGCTACAGAACAATTTCTAAAGTGAAGCAAACTATCAGCATGACTGGCAGGAAAAACAGAGAGAGTCTAGCAGTAAAAGAAATTGTTGACTGTGGGACAGGAACGAAAGCATGGAGAGAGACTGAAGGTTGGTAAAATGAGTAAGAAGAACATCAGGTATCTGTTAGAGACTCTTTCAGCAGGATTCCTGTATTGAGCAGGATTGGAATCAGCCTCTAAATAATCCCTTTTAGGAAATTTGATTCTACAGCAGTTAAGAAAGGGGAAATAATAAGAAACAGAATTATTGGAACAAGTGAATGAAGAAAATAAATCTGAAGCACAAAGGAAATGGAGGAAATGTGAACAGCAAAAAGAAAGAAAAGGCGGAGAAAATTCTCAGAATTATGGACCATTGTGCTGTCCAAAGAAGGGTAAAAAAAGATCCCAGTTTGTTCTGTAATACGTATAGATGAGGTTCATCACATAAAAGAAGCAACAGAGCCAAAATCATTGAGTTCTATCAGTCCTCTCCACTTACTTCGTTCTCCACATGCTCTGAGGTCTCTTGTTCTTTTGCTTCCTGGCTCACTTTTGATTTGGATCTACATTGCCCCTTTTTGCATCTCCCACTACAGGCCTTCTGTTCCCCTTTGGCAAGAGCTTGAAGCCTAATGAGCAACTTGGCCTTCCAAGCCTCAAAATCAGCCTCAATGCTTCCATGCTGGCTCTTCACCACATTGCCGTCCCCTCGAGCACATGACAAAATGCGTCGAGCACCCAGCATCCACAGCCACTTGTCAACATTCCTGCTCACCTGCAGAGAAAGCAAGAGGCAGAGAGGCAATGTTTGGGTCATAAAAGGCAAACGATGCTAACCATAATGGACATAGTTGGAAAGTTCTAAGTTTAAAGGAATCTGTCCCACTTTCTTCCTGTTGTATCACTTCCATCGCCTCTTTTGTCTCTAAGCCCACAAAAAGAGCGTCCATAATAAATAGCAGACTCGGGAAAGGCATTAGAGGAAGTAACTAGAGCCAAGTGTCTTCAAACTTGGCAAATTTAAGACTTGTGGACTTCAACTTCCAGAATTCCTGGGCTAAAATGCCTGGAGGAATGTTGGGAGTTGAAGTCCACAAGTCTTAAAGCTGTCAAGTTTGAAGACCCCCTGAACTAAAGATTCAAAGAGAACACACACATTTTTCTATCTGTTAAATGTAAAGATGCCACTAATCCAACATGTAAGACAGTCACTACTGGATATCTCATAGGCAGAGTGACGGAATAGTGAAAAAAATACCCTTCTGGCTACGTAACTTTTTTTCAGCCGTCCCTCTAACTTGCAGTTTCATCACATGTTCTTTAAAGTGAAAATAATGTTCATGCCCCACTACTGTATTTCATGGCTTTCTACTGATTCCATATAATTGATTATATTTGTCACTTGTTGAAAAGGAGAAGACACTGAAATATCACCTGGTTTGCTTTACAACCCTTGTAGAAATGGTTGTAAAAATGACCCTGGTCTTATGATATTTTGACTTATGACCACAATGACTTACAATTACAATTCTGAGCTCCACGGCGGTCGTAAGTTGAGAACTGTATTAATAACATGCACAGATATGATTTTTTTTAAAGGAAAGCCACACTCACAGTGTTGAAGTGGTCAGCATACACTGAATTTCCCAAACCGAAGACAGCGTATCGCAAGCCCTTCAGATATGCTTTGCCAACTCTGAAGTCATTGGCCGCCTCTTCCAGCCACTTGCAGAACCATGCAGCATTCTCCGTTGGTTTGCCGTCAGTGTAAGTGGCAACTAAGAACACGCAGATATTCTGGCTGCTTATCTGAACAGTTAAAGGAAAGCAGGTTTGTTTGTTTTTTTGCTGTCACAACATTTAAATCAACCAGTTATTTACTGTTCATAGCAAAAAAAGAGAAATGCCGAAATTTCATTCAAAGTAACTCATCTTTGAAGAGCTTGGCCCTAACATCAGATGAAAGGGATTCTTCCACTTCTGCATGCCACTAAAGCAGGGGTCTTCAAACTTGATAGCTTTAAGACTTGTGGACTTCAATTCCCAGAATTCCTCCTCCAGTCATGTTAGCTCAGGAATTCTAGGAGTTGAAGTCCACAAGTCTTAAACTTGCCAAGTTGAAGACCCCTGCACTAAAGGATATGAAACTATTAACTGTTCAATATATTAGTAGTATGACATTTTTCATGCAAAAGAGACGTTTTGTAGCATTTTTCTCCTCAAATTCTCCCAAATAACTTCACTATTTTGGATATTATTCTCTTTTGATAGAGGACAGGCCATTCTGGAGAAGGTCTATCAGGTCACTAAGAGTTGATACTTACATGAGGACATAGTCGAACAATTAAAATGTTATTTTGTTATTGTTGTCAACCATTAGGATATTGATTCTGTCTGTCTATCTAATCGGTCCATCTGAAATCAACCACACTTTAGGCAATTTACAGAATTTACACAGTAAAAACAGAATACATGTTTAGAACAAAATTAAAATAGCAACTAGAGATAAAAGGCTTTTTTATAGAACTATGGAAAATTGCACTACTGCATACAGTTAATCAAAAAGGTCCTTTAGATTAAGCTATTTTTTTCTTCTGTTTCTGGAAGGCCATAAGGCTGGAGGTAATAGTTGTTTCAGGGACATGTTATAACAAAAGTAGGGTATTGCTATAAAAAATGTCACTATTGCCCACCACGATATTTCTTGAGAGATTCTTAATAAGCTTCCCTTGATGTCCAAGTAGTATGAACAGAAACTAATATGGAAAAACAGAACCATATATAGCTTTAGTGATTAGCACTTTAAATTGCACTTGGAAATCCACTGATAATGGTACAGCTGCCAGAGCAGAGGTATAATATACAATAATATAATTGAGTCTGTATGTTGATGCCTTCTGGATCACATTAAATTTTGGTGTGGTTTGTGTAGCAACCTCACATAGAGCAAACTGCAGTGATCTAATAGAGAGGTTCAGTTTGGTTAAAGGCATTGGGCTAAAAATTAAGAGAATAAAAGTTCTAATTCTGCCTTAGGCACAAACTCAGCAGGACGACTTTGGGCTGGTCATTTTCTTTTCAACCCTAAGAAGAAAGCAATGGAAACCATTTCTGAAAAATTTGCCAAGAAAACTGCATGGACTTGTCCAGGCAATTGCCAGGAGTCAAAATTGACTTGAAAACAAACAAACAAACAAACAAAAAGATGATAAAGGCATAAACAAACAAAAAGATGATAACGGCATAAACAACCATCCTCAGTTCACCCAATTCTAAGCAAGGGTTCAGGTGATGCACCACCCACAGCTCTCCTGGTCACAATTTTTACTTGCTTTTAAAGCAGGAGCCATCAAGCCATGAGGACCCACAAATGGCATTCTGGCTAGAAGAGATAAAGTACAAACCTCATCTATGAGAGAGTCATCTGGATCATAATCTTGCATGTCAATAATTTCTGCTGGCAAATTAATGGAGGCAACAGCTTCAGTAAGTACCAGTGCAAACCGCTAGAGAGAAAGGGAAAAAAAACAGTGAAGATCTGTTTCATACAAGAAAGCCACACTAGGTGATTCTGTGAGTGAGAATTGCTTTAGGCTTATATCTTGCAATTTTTTGGAGGTTCTTGTGTGCAAGGCATGGAGATGCTAAGGTTTAGCATTGAAACAGCAGCTTGGTTTCACATGTAATCCCCACCAGTATTTAAGAACTGCAGACATCAGGAGAAACCCAAGAAGACCAAAAAAGAGGCCGCTTCCAGTATTTGACAGTAGAAAGCACTGAAATGGATGGACTCCAGCAATTCTTGTGATTGGAAGATGCCCGTACATAAAAATTAATATATCTAAACTGGAAGGAAAAATCTCTACTCTGAACTGGACTCAGAAGTGGGAGCTTATAAAAGCAGAGATGGGCAACCTGCCATACACAACCCCTCAAATCTTTGGACGCAATTCCTTCTTATCAAAAATCAACAATAATGGCTTTCAAGTGGAAAAATTCTGTACCCTTTAAAAATAGGCTTACCACAACGGAAACAAAACACTAATCTCTCCACAACCCTCAAATGCCATTGCTCTCTATGATCAGCCCCCCACGCACGCACACACACACACTTATCAATCTTATACTGCAGCCCTTGTCTTCATACTCTTGGTATAAAGAGACAGAAATGTGGCTCTCCAAGAGGATCTTAAAAACTCTGTGCACCACCACGTTGGTTTGCTGAATAGTTTGGGATACTGTTCTCTGGTCTGATACTGCACAACTGCTACAAATGTCCAAAAGGGCACTTTATTCCTCAATCACAATCCCAGTGAGTTTGGATGGAAAAAGAGTTATTGGCTGGAAATTATCTGGACAGTATTAGTATTGAATGAGGATTTGAACTGTAATCTCTGTATTGCAAATCTAATACCAGAAATGCTACATGACACTTGCAACTTCAAGGCAGGAGTTATGGATGTAGTAGCCAAGAAGCCTCTAATTTTGATCTAGTTGTTGAGTGTAAATATTCACCACTTAAGGAAAGATTGGACAGCACTTACATTCCCTTTCTTATGTCTTTTCTCCACTATCACTACCACTTTACTACACCCCAAAACAACCTCGTATTCAAATTATTTATTTATAAATAACAGATTTTCAGGGCTCAAATTAGGATTAAAAAGGGCCAAGCTCTGAAGATAGGAATTAACCAAAAACGTATCTGAGTGTTTTTTTTATCTCCTGAAAATGGTCAACAAAAGGAGAAAAAAGGCATGGGTGCAAGATAAATTAATTCACCTCTTGCTGGATTAATGAACTATTTACCTTTGCTGTTCCAGTCTGGGAACCATAGAATACCTTCACTCCAGCTACATGAACTTTCTCAAAGCTTGGATCTCGCTGCTCTTTTTCGGCAACTGTGATTTTAGAAAGGTTTAATTCTGCAAGGCAATTTTTATTCTACAAAAGAAATATTTAAACAATAATATTTAATATTTAAACAAAGAGTCCCAGAAATAAACTTAGTCTCTTTTTTCCTGGTGCCATTAGTCACTTTACCCCTCAATGCAGATGATGTGTACAAGTTAGAGAGAAAGTCAGTTTTGTCTAAGCAAGTTTTCCCTTAGAGAGAAAAAACTGTTATAAGTTTTCTCTCATAGAGAAAACTGTTATATGTAAAAATTACATATTGCAAGTTACACCTGAGAAAATGAAGAACAAAAGGGAATCCATGTTTATCCAATATATGAACTATGCAACGATTAGTTATATAACTATATCTAACAAACACATTATGTTTTGTAACTTGCTATATTCTAAAGTAATGGCAGGTCTGTACTTTTTGGCAAAAGGATATGAGAAGGAGATACTAGGTTATCATGACCCAAAAGGAACTGGTTAGTAATATATTGTATTACAGAAGGTCATAACAGGACCATAACAGGAAGAAGGAACCATGAGAACAAGGGTTTCCATGAGATGGGATTTTGGATGGTGTACTTACCAAAAGAAAAACAGGACAAGGAAACAAGTGTTATACTATAATAATATGGGTGTGGCATAGAGAGATCATTAGCTTGGATAGATTGTGAACCCAGGAAAGGGGCAGAGACTGTATATTTGAACCTGTATATAAACCCCAGCCCTCCTGGGGAAAATGTCTTCTGCCATGAGCAGATTCCCTTTGCAAAAGCTTAATAATAAAGCTTATATATTGTTCACGTGTCTCCAAATTTCAGTTGTTTTGTGATTATTATCACACATGCTGTACCTGAACAGGAGAAATTAAGTAGCCAGGCAGGAAATATCATCCACTAATATTGAAATGACAACATATCAATTTGTCATTATTAAAGATCCATTCCCAAGTATTGCTCAGAATTTGTATTTTACCCTAATCCTAACTTTATGGTTGCCAAAATGTCATATCATTCCAGATATTCTATGTACCAGATATTATACCATATATAATACCCTGGTGTTATAATATATTATACCTCGGTGTGCACATGTATCACCTCTCCTGTGGGAGCTACATTGGTTGCCGATTTGCTTCCAGGTGCAATTCAAGCTGCTGGTTGTCACCTTTAAAGCCCTTCATGGCTTGGGAACAGGTTATCTGAGGGACCATCCCTGAGGATCACATCTACTTGACCCATCACAGCAGGGAGGCAGGGAATGTTGCAGATCTCATCCCCGAGGGAGATACATCTGGTGGGACCCAGAAGAAGGGCCTTCTCCATGGTGGCTCCTCTCTCTAGAACATCATCCCCAGAGATTAAAAGCGGCCCCAGCTCTGATACTCTTCGGGCTGAAGACAGTGGGCCTGGGGAACCCAGAGCAGGATGAAGCCCATTAAATGGCTCGTGTGATCTGCTGTCACCGGGGCGGGGGGTGGGAGTTGGGGAGTGATTTTGTTATATTGTACTATATGAATTTATTTGATACTTTTTGTTAGTTTTTCTTTTAAATGTAGTTTTATATTCTGTAAGCTGCCTTGAGTTGCCATGGGCAAATAGGTGGCAATATAAATTCAATAAATAAATAAACATACTATTCTATGAATATATAAACAATAAACTACAACTATACTTTTGTAGTTTGCTTCAAAGGATTTAATTTCTGAATAAACCTGCAGAAGATAGTACTACATTTTTGGTGGAAAGAATTTGCCTTCTTTGGGATGCAAATTCTTTCTGGATTTGCTACTGAATGTTTCTTAGTCTCTCAATCGCTTGAGCACTCAAGAGGCCACAACCACAGAGATTCCATCATCTTTCCTCAAGGTTAAAGTGACCAGAATTGAAAATATTAAACACAATGAGAATAAAATTACCTGCTCTTTGGCTTTGTTGAGGAACTGGAAGCAAAACCAAAGGCTGATTCAAAAGCTGCACATGAATAGAGGTAAAATCGGTTCAGCCACAGGAAAGTTAAGTGAGCATGGAGATTGTCCCAGGTGTCTGCAGGAGTATCTGAAACACAACAGAACAAAATGCTACTATTTATAAAAGCCAGATATCAGGACAAATGGAGATTTTCTCTCTGGTAAGCATGCTTCAGACCAAATTAAAGGTGGCATAATCATTGTATAATCTTAGAATTGTATTGTTTGACAGGGACCATTGACATCAAATCCAACAAGCTGCTCAACTCAGGAGCCAAATTAAAGTATATGAGATACATGGTACTGAAACATCAATCGCCATTCCTTCAATCTTTCTTTATAGAGTTTAATTTCTAGTCTCCTGATCATCTTTCTTGACGTTCTCATAACCTGCTCAAAGTTTTCTGAATCCTTCTCAAAGTGTTATACCCAGAGCCTCTTACAGTATTTAGACCAAAGCAGAAAAGAGTGGAACAATTATTTACTATGATTTAGATTAGAAATTCAGTTTCTGTTGATACAGTCCTAAAATTGTATGCCTTGTCAGCACCCTCATCTTCCTTGCTCATATTCCATTTGCACTCAAAGTGGTATAGGATCCATGCTGTGCTGATTGGTTTATTATGTTTTATATATTTGAGATAGGCAGCCATATAAATTGAATAAATATGAAATAAAGTGCTACTAGAGTTCAAACAAGGTCTGCCATAATGTACCTACACTAAGTTTGACCATACTGTTTGGTTTTCTTGTGTTTTATATTTTAGTTAAGTCTTACTATTATTTTTACTGTACTTTTGTAAGCCATCCAGAGCCACTACAGGAGTAAGAAAAATATAAATTTATAAACTAATACCGTATTACCTAATCAAGGAAGAGCCAATAAATTTTGAGATGGGGAGTCTATGCAATCACGAATGAATACTTGTGCATGAATGTCACTAATTACTTTTTCTTAAATTTCACGTAATATTTAAGTAAACCTTGCAAAATCGTCCTATTTATTTTCATAAGAAACTTTCGACAGCTGCCCTTGCCCAACCCAGCTTCCAAGTAAACCGTATTTATTTTCTATGGAAATGATACAAACTGGTGACTGTTTAGATCCCGGATCTTCAGCGAGCTACAGGACTTCCGTGTGAATAAATCGCTTGTCAAAAACCTTTGCGTGCTTTCTGGATCTGGAGAATAAACCGCTAAATAACCGCCCAATAAGACTTCCTTCACAATGAGTAAGTTTACTCGCCTCCAAGTACTTACCCATGTCTTCCCTCCCAAGCAGCAATTCCAGATCCTACCAAACGTGTTTTGCTGTTCGGGATCGCAGGAAGGGGGTTATTACCAAGAAGCCCCATTACTCGTCCCACGAGCTCGCAGGAGCAGCCATTTTGCACCTTCCACCCCCGGCATGCTGGGAAGAGGACATTAACCTCTCAGTGGCTGAAAAGAAAGTTTCCCCCTCCAGCACCGGTGATCGCTGCAAAACGCTCTCCCTCCAAAGTGTGCATGGTTTTAATCAATAAAGAAGCATCTTCCGTCTCCAGAATCGAGTGTATCGGAGAGATTCGAAAATCCATGTGTAGGAAGAAATATCCATCTGGTTCGCTTTTAATATTTCTCAAAATGTTTCATTCATCTAGAAGAGGGGTGGGTGCTAACTACGCATTTAAATAACACGGATCCTAAATACTTCGCGTTGGAATAGAGGGGGAGACATTGAGCCATGGATGGTTTTAAAGGCATGGTTGGTTTAGAGGTCGTTATGCCAATCAAGCATCCACTTGACGTGATTAAAGAGCCTTCTGGGTCTGTGTGGTATGAACAAAGCACAACTGGCTAGTACATCGAGACAATTTAAACTGGACTACAGGCAAATATACCTATCCCAGGTAAAGGTTGCAGGATCCAATCTAGGTCGATCACCCAGACCAAAAGTTTAGTTTTCCAAGCTTTCGGACTCGTGCTGAAACTTCTCTCAGAGTGTGAGTCTCAGGCAGGAAAACTAAACCCCTAGTCCAGTGTCCAACCCAGATCCTGCACAATTTAAACAAAACCATGTTTAAATACGATTATATGAATCTGCACAGCGACAAGTCCAAGATCATCAGTTCAAGGATTTGAAGACAGTTCTTCCCAAGCAACCGTACTGGCTATTTTTTTTAAACCCAAAACAATTGTGCTGCTTGCATTTTTATCAAACCTCTGCAAAAAGGAGTCAAAACTGTTAAACCTCGATTTGGTTTGGTTTTAGCGGTTCCTCTTGGTAAGCCCTTTCACCCCCAGGGGTCACTTTTGAACGAGGAATCATTAATCCTCAGGATTGGTTTCCCACCCGAGTGAGTTAAGAACGGACTTTTGAGAGCTGGTTCTCGCGAGATTTTGGGCACGGGTGTTGTCACAACTGAGCGGCGGAAGGGGCTCAGCTGTTGGCTTGTGTCCTGTCAAGCGGCGGCGGGCGATAGTTGGAGAGTCATGGCGATCTTCACGCCGACTAACCAGATTCGCCTGACCAATGTGGCCGTCGTGCGGATCCGACGGGCGGGGAAGCGTTTGAGATTGCCTGTTACCGGAACAAAGTCATGGGCTGGCGGAGCGGCGCGTGAGTGGGGCTGGGGCCGCAGGGGAGGACCGATGACATTGGACAAAGCCAGAGTTTGCAAGTTTAAATGCAAAACTAACCTAAATAAATAGTCAGTCAATAAATCCAGGGTTGATCTTTTTTTTTCAATTTTGCAACTCTAAGTTAACAACTTGCCTCAAAATGTTTACTTTTAAGCATGTGCAGATCGCAGGGCTTAAACCATGTTGCTGTTATAAATCATTTACAGTATTTACACTTCTGTATTCATTTTATAGTATTGTCTACTAACCGCAGTTCCTGGAACAATATAAACACAGAGTAGTACGATAAAGAATAAGCAAATAGATCAGAAGGGCATAATATAGAATAAAATCAACGTTAAGTATTATTTCAATTTATATAGCTGCCCATCTCACTGATACGAGAAAAATGCATCTAAAGCTTGAGATAAATTTATATCCTATTTTTTTTGGCACTGACCAAAGGCTGCCCCAGTTACACTAAATGGAGTCATCTTTCAGAGCAGATAAGTCACTAAACAATGAATATGAACCTTCCTTATTTTGAGCTCTCAGACTAGAGAGACAAATGGTTACAAATCATTACCTCAATATAGAAGTTTCATGAACCTCCCTTCAGCTGAAAATGGACATAATTTATTATATGTAATTCTTGGGAGATTTACAATTTGCCAGAAAACAAGAAAATGGTCATATACTACCTCCTGTTATCAGTAAGTGGTGAAAATACCCTGCTCATTTAACTGTTTTCTAAAGATAAAGAATAAAACACCATGGAGCCACTGCAAAAGGGGTAGGCAAATTTAAGCCTTCTGTACTTTCTTTCTGATCTTGTTTCACCACACAGTCACATGTACCCATGAGTGTGAGAGAAAAAAGCAGCTGGAGCTGCCTTGTGTCTTCCCCACATCCCCATATATGTGCTAGAAACTGGGGAAAATGACAATTTCAAAGTAGCTTCTTTCAAAGCTGGATGATATAAGGAATTGAGGACAAAATAATAAATGATTAACATAGGGAACAAAATATGATGGTGCTTTTTTTTTAATTCACATTTATATGCCGCCCTTCTCCGGAGACTCAGGGCAGTTTACAATCTTGGAGCACAACCCAATGTGCTCAGCAATAGCCTTCATTCTATTGTATATGCCTGCTTATTACTAGGGCTTTTGGACCCCTCCAAGCAGCATTTTTACAAAGTGAGCTTATTGCCCCCAACAATCTTGGGTCCTCAATTTACCTACCCCAGGAGGATGAAAGGCTGAGTGTCAACCTTGAGCCTGGTGGGATTCGAGCCTGCACTAATTGCAGGCAGCTGGAGCTAAGTGCTAGGTGTTTAACAGCCTGTACCACCAAGGCTTTGCCTTAACCATGTTTCGTTCTAGTTTTATACAATGTGCAACTCTTTAAATAATTTGCCTTAGTTATGCGAATGTATCCTTTTCAAAATTGCCATCCTTCTGACAGTTATAAAGAACTTTATGACATAGAACTCACTCCCAAGTAAAGAACAATGTAAACTTTTGTTGAAATTATTTAAATTTCTATTCCCCTGTTTGCAATGCAAATCAAAAAGATAAATCTGTGCAAGGCAAAATGCCTTGTAACATACTACCTATCCTCTGCACTTCTTCCATGGCAAGAATTTTCAGTAGGTCCTCCTTGGAAAACTTAATGGGTAGATTTGGTTTTGAAAAGACATTGCCTGATATGGGTTTAAAGAAAATAACCAACATTTTGACTTAGGTCTGCAATAGCAATAGCACTTAGGCTTATATACCTTCACAGTACAGCCCTCTCTAAGCAGTTTACAGAGTCAGCATATTGCCCCAACAGTTTGATTCCTCATTTTACTGACCATGAAGGCTGAGTCAACTTTGAGCCAGTCAGGATCAAACTGCTAGCAGTCAGCAGCCTGCAATATTGCATTCTGACCACTGCAGCACCTTAGATCAGTGGTTAGAATGCAGGGGTTAAAATGGAAACTAGCAACCAGTACGGTGATCTTAAGATAGGTGTTATGGTATACTGACAAGGTAGTCTCACAATTTGCAGCTTTGAATTCATTCCCAAGGGCAGGTCCACATAACCCAATGATCAGGACATGAGATACTGCCTTCAAAGCAATTTGTTTAAGTAGAAGCTGCAATACTAACCAAATTTGGGTGAAGCAATAGCATTTAGCAATAACATTTAGACTTACATATTGCTTCACAGTGCTTTATAGCCCTCTCTAAGCGGTTTACAGAGTCAGCATATTGCCCCCAACAATCTGGCTTCTCATTTTACTGACCTTGGAAGGATGAAAGGCTGAGTCATCCTTGAGCCTGGTGAGATTTGAACTGGCCTGGTGAGATTTGGCAGTAAGCAGAAGTAGCCTGCAGTACTGCATTCTAACCACTGCACCACCACAGCTCTTCAAGCCACTCAAGGATGGCTACCTGTTTACTGGTAAATAGCAGATAGGACTTTGCCTTTGGACTAGTATTGCTTTCTTCAATGTTTTAACTGATTAAGATGTTTCCTACTCATTTGTGTATTTTAACCAAATTACAAGTTTGTTGCTTGACAATATGTGTTGCCAGTTGAGATAGTACTCTGTAATTATTCACTACAGTATCCTGCTTGTGGAATGTAGCAGTTTAATTTGATTCCCCTGCCATAATAATAAAATCAAAGGCAGTTTTAAAGAGCAGTAATCAGTATGGATTAAACAAGGCTATCTAAATATTGTGGTTGTTTGCATGCATTATTTAGAATGTGATTAACAAGTAAAATTAATTTTCCAGTGAAAAGGACCTTGATGAAGTATTGCAGACACACACAGTTTTGTGAATGTCTCAAGTCCAGGAAGAAGAAGACCTCGTCAAAGCATTTGGCATAGATGATCAGACAGAAATCTGCAAAACAGTAGGTATTGAAATTGTGCAAAAATAATGCTTTTTGTCTCATTTTATCTTTCCTCAACTTTTAAAAGCACTTCAAACAATATATCAGAAACAATAGATAGTAGAAGTATAATGTGTTTAGGAGTCAACCTGGGATCAGTGTTTGGGTACTTGATATCACTAAACTATTTAAGGTGATTTGGGCTGAAATATAATAAGATCTGGCCCAAAATGAGCCTGGGAGTTTTCATGGTTGAGAATGGACTTCATCTGGCTTTTCAGTCCTAGCCAATGCTATATTCCACTGACTCTCCTTTAATATTTCAGAAATTGAACTCAAACAAAAAAAAATTCATGGCTTCATCCCATATTGCTTGTTCTTGAGAAGGTTAAAATATTATACAATGGATGATTTACAGATTCAGTCTTCCATAGCCTTGCTGATATTATTAATTAAATTGTTTGCCCATCTCACCAAAGCAGCTCTTATGGTTACCGATCAATGCTAATTTTACATTTATTGTTAATAGCAGTGCTTACTCAGCCTTGGATCATTGTCAGAAGAGTATCAGGAAG
>CM019148.1:24279567-24292575 GCA_009733165.1 Naja naja | reverse complement strand
TATTTATTTATTTATTTATTTATTAATGGGACTTATATGCCCCATCTCCGAAGACTCAAGTGCTTACAAAAAACAAGCACAATAAATATTTAAAAAGAATTAAATTAATGGTCCCGATTAATACAAACTTAAAAACCACAAAATCTAAGACACCCCACCCTGAGTCACAGCCCGGCTTGGTCAAATAACCAGGTCTTCAAATCATGGCGGAAGGTGCGGAGGTCAGGGCCAAGCGGAGCCCCAGGGAAGTTGGTTCCAGAGTTCAGGGACCGCGACAGAGTAGGCACGTCGCCGGGGACCGCCAGCCGGCATTGCCCGGCTGATGGGACCCAAGGAGTCCCTGTCTGTGACTTGCACAGGGCGGTTAGTATTCGATGTCGGCAGCAGCCTCTCCCTTAAATAATAAGGACCCATGTCATGTAGGACTTTGTATGTTAAAGTTAAAACTTGAATCTCACCCGAGAGCAACGGCAACCAATGCAGGCAGCAGGAGGGGGCTAACATGGGAGAACTGGGAAACTCTCCATCACCGCCCGCCGCCGCATTTTGCACCAGCTGCAGTCTCCGGATGGTATGCAAGGGCAGTCCTAAATAGAGAGCGTTGCAATAGTCAGCGAGGTAACAAGGGCATGAGTGACCCACGCAGGGCATCCGGTCCAGGAACGGCGAAGCTGGCGAACCAGCCGAACCTGGGCAAAGGCCCCCTGGCGACGGCTCCCACCTGCTCCTCCAACCGAGCTGCATCCAGGAGGACCCCCAGGTTTTCGCCTATCCACAGGGGCAACACCACTCCCCTATGGTCAACGATGGACATTCTAAACTGGAACGGGATGCCGGTATGTACAACCACTCAGTCTTGGCCGGGTTGAGTCGAAGCATGTTGCCGCCCATCCAGATTCGCATCGCATCCAGACAGCGAGTCATCACGAGAGGCATCACTGATCTGGTTTGGGGTGGAGATATACAGTTGAGTATCATCCGCATATTGATGATACCTCACCCCAAAACCACGGATGATCTCACCCAGCTGTTCATGTAAATGTTAAATAAGAGGGGGGAGAGACCACCCCTGAGGGACCCCACAAGTGAGCACCTTGGGGACGACCTCTGCTCCCCTGTTAACACCGATTATGGCACTCTGAGGTAGGAGGAGAGCCACCAAGAACAGTGCCCCCACCCCCAACCCCACAAGGCGCCGCAAAAGGATACCATGGTCGATGGTATCGAAGCCGCTGAGAGGTTCTAATAGGACCAGGACAGAGGAACAACCCCTGTCCCGGCCCTCCAGAGATCATCCAACAGTGCACCAATGCTGTCTCCGTGCTGAAACCAGGCCGAAGCCCGATTGGTACGGATCGAGGTAGTCCGCTTCCAGGAAAAGCGGAAATTGCCGGGCCACCACATTTTCAACAACCTTCGCCAAGAAGCAGGTTGGAGACTGGACGAAAGTTGTCTAACACGGTCGGATCCAGGGCAGGCTTTTCAGGAGGGCCTCACCACCGCCTCCTCCTTCAAGGCGGAGGGAAAGACACCTCCCTCAAAGAAGCGCTGACAACTGCCCGGATCCAACTGTAGGTGACCTCCCCGGCATAAGCCAACCAGGAGGGCACGGGTCCAACAAACATGTGGTGGAACTCAGGCCGCATAATCCCCGCCCACTTCATCCTCGGAAACAGGATCGAATCATCCCAAAACGTAATGGCCAGACTCCCCGTATCCCGCCTTCTAACCCCTGCAAATCAGAGGACAACCCGCCCGAATCCGAGCGCATCTTATCCGACAGATATTGCCCACCTCAGCCCTTCTCTCAACGGGTCCGCCCCTCCTCTGGACGAAGAAGGGAACGGTGACCCGAACAGGGCGGCTGGGCGTTATTCGCGGACGCTATGAGGGCAGAGAGATAAGACATTCTCGCCGCCTCATCGCTCCCAGGTAAGTCCTAATGTGGGCTCTTAACTGGGCTCGACGACCTGGGAGCGGGTGGCCCTCCACCTGCTCTCTAAGCCCCTTCGACGCGCTTATCTCCCCAAGCTCCTCTGAATACCAGGGAGCCATTCGGGATCCACGGCGCAGTAAGGTCGCATGGGGACAACCCTGTCGAGGGCTTCCGACGAGCCTGCCAGGCGGTCGCCAGATCCTCGGCAGAGCCGTGAGTCAGGAAGAGGGAAGAGGCCCCAGCTCCGCCTGGAACCGCCCGGTCCATAAGGCGCTTGGGGCGGAACCACCACGTGCTCCTCATCCCAGCAGTGGGGGTGGCTTGTTGGAAGACCAGCCGAGGAGATAATGATCAGACCATGGAACGGGCAAAGACGTAAAAGTGGTCTGCCCTCTGTCACTATGCCACCACTCAGAGACAAAAACAAGGTCGAGAGTGTTCCCCCTCATGTGTGGGGCCATGAATTAATTGTCAGGCCCATGGCATGGAAGCCATGAATTCCTGGGCCAATCCCACGCACCCCCAGGGAAGGCAGGTTAAAGTCCCCAGGACTATAAGGCCTGGGATCTCCACCGCCACCCCGAGGACGCCCAGGAGCCCAGGCAGGGCTGCTGTCACACAGCTGGGAGAAAGGTATGTAAGCAGCAAACCCACCTGACCATTTGGCCCCCACTTCAGGAGGAGGGTCTCACTCCGCCTGTCTCTGGGATAGTGACCTCCCTTGGAAATAAGGTCTCCCTAATAACCACAGCCACCCCACCACCCCTACCCTGGGCCTCGGCCGGTGCAAAACTCAAAACCTGGGGGCATAATTCAACCAGAGGGACACCTTCCTCCGGGCCCAACCAGGTCTCGTGTGATGCAGGCCAGGTCCGCAGCTCAATGATTTCACGGAGGAGGACAGATTTATTGGCCACGGACCTGGCATTAAAATACACCAGTCTGAGCCCAGGGGTCCCAATCCCGAAGCTCCCTAGGGAGGAGGTCACAGGGTCGGAGCGAAGCATCAAGACGGAGTTGGCGGCTGCCCCGACACATAATATGACCCCATGCCACGACGCCTGCTGCCAACCCCAACCACCCTGGGAATCGCAGCCCCCATCTCAGACCCCCGAGCCCCACAAGCCCCCAACCTCCCCCCCTCCACCACACTAACCGGGCTGCAAAGAGACCCATCAGCCCTCCTCCCTAACCCCTTAAGACAATTAGTTAAAAATTTTATTTCCCCTTCCTCTCCTCTCTATTTGGAATTTGGCCCATTTACTGCAGCATGCCACCTCTCGGGATCCCAAGATCCGTCATTAAAACTCTTGATAAAAAGCAGGGCCATTCCAGACTGGGGAACGTCTGGAGGGCCCATAAGTCTGCTGGAGTAGGCAGGCATGACATGTACATCTTAGGCAGGACAGGGCAGCTGGTTAGATGGAAAAATTGTAGAGATGAAAATACAATAGGAGGCGGACTGAATGAAAATCAGGAAATAATCCGAATGCGGCAACTCTCTCACAGCTGCCGACAGTTGAGAGTCAAAATAAACAAGTCACTGTGCTGCCACCATAGACTTGCGGTATAATCCTGGATGATTCCTGCACTCACACTGCAGGGGAATCATCCTCCCCACTGTTCTCACCACAGTGGGAGGTAGTCCACACCTCAGGAAAGTATAGGTCCATGGAAGTGGTGCAGATGACCCAGGCACCATCAATAGTGTCAGTGAGTCCAAGATGGCAAAAGCAGTGAGAGGCGGCGGTCACAGATGGAAAATCAAGAGTCCAAAAGTCCAAGAGTCCAACAAGGTGCAATGTCCAAGACCAATCCCGACCACAAATCTGGGGCCACAAGCCATCCTTTGCAGGGAAGGGCACCACCACCGACTCTGCCCATAATCCCCAGCCAGCCGCTTCCCTCAGTTCAGGCCAAGGATGGGAACATGCCCTGGAACTCCTAGATATGCAGGCCTCCCTCCCTTCCGTATATCCGACTCTCCCAGACCTTCTGGGAAAAAGTAAAGGGGGGGCTCCCGGGGGGGTGGTTCAAAACCCACCCCCATAGCCACACCACCCAAAGTCAGAGCGAGGAAGAGAGGAGAAAGCCATTGGACCAACCAACAGCCCTCCACTGGGGACTCCATGGCTACCTACATATAGCTGCCTGTAGGCAGCCATAGCACCAGGTCCAGGCCATCTCCGCTGCCATCAGCTCGGTTTAATGGGGAAAAACCCCAGCCACAGTCAGGTCGCAGCTGGTCCAGCCATTGGAACCGGTCTTGCCACACATTCGCCAGCAGTCCAGAGCCGACCCAGTGTGATAGTGTCAGTCCCCAGAGTCCACAGGTCGCACACTGGGACTCACAGCCACCAGGGCACAGGGCACAGGACACAGAACACAGGGCAGGCCGGGTAGACAGCAGCCAGGTGCAAGGCAGGGCAACAGATAACGCCGTCGACAAGTCCCCAAGGGGCAGGCAGACAACGCCGAGTCGCTGCCGCTGCTACCGCGCCAGCTGCCAGCTTGCGTTCTTGCTGCGCTGACAAGCCGCCGATAAAAAGTGCAGCAGGGGGGGGGAGTGATCTAACATGAGGCAGTCGGCTCAATTCCTGGAACGGCCAGCCGTCGCTGGGATTCCACCAACGGCTCCCTGGGACCCCAGGCTCCCCAGATGACTCCAGGGACAGAGGAGGCAGCGGGTGTCCTCCTCCTCAAAAACCAGCCAAGCCCCGAAATGCCCAGACGAGCCTCTCAGCAACAGACCGCCATCTTGGGCATGCGCAGTAGTATATTATGTTTTGTAACTTGTTATATTCTAAAGTAATGGCAGGTCTGTACTTTTTGGCAAAAGGATATGAGAAGGAGATACTAGGTTATCATGACCCGAAAGGAACTGGTTAGTAATATATTGTATTACAGAAAGTCATAACAGGACCATAACAAGAAGAAGGAACCATGAGAACAAGGGTTTCCATGAGATGGGATTTTGGATGGCGCACTTACCAAAAGAAAAACAGGACAAGGAAACAAGTGTTATACTATAATAATATGGGTGTGGCATAGGGAGATACGTAGCTTGGATAGATTGTGAACCCAGAAAAGGGGCAGAGACTGTATATTTGAACCTGTATATAAACCCCAGCCCTCCTGGGGAAAATGTCTTCTGCCATGAGCAGATTCCCTTTTGCAAAAGCTTAATAATAAAGCGCTTATATATTGTTCACGTGTCTCCAAATTTCAGTTGTTTTGTGATTATTATCACACATGCTGTACCTGAACAGGAGAAATTAAGTAGCCAGGTAGGAAATATCATCCACTAATATTGAAATGACAACATATCAATTTGTCATTATTGAAGATCCATTCCCAAGTATTGCTCAGAATTTGTATTTTACCCTAATCCTAACTTTATGGTTGCCAAAATGTCATATCATTCCAGATATTCTATGTACCAGATATTATACCATATATAATACCCTGGTGTTATAATATATTATACCCCGGTGTGCACATGTATCACCTCTCCTGTGGGAGCTACATTGGTTGCCAATTTGCTTCCAGGTGCAATTCAAGCTGCTGGTTGTCACCTTTAAAGCCCTTCATGGCTTGGGAACAGGTTATCTGAGGGACCATCCCTGAGGGTCACATCTACTTGACCCATCACAGCAGGGAGGCAGGGAATGTTGCAGATCTCATCCCCGAGGGAGATACATCTGGTGGGACCCAGAAGAAGGGCCTTCTCCATGGTGGCTCCCTCTCTCTAGAACATCATCCCCCCAGAGATTAAAACGGCCCCCGCTCTGATACTCTTCAGGAAGGCGCTGAAGACAGTGGGCCTGGGGAACCCAGAGCAGGATGAAGCCCATTAAATGGCTCGTGTGATCTGCTGTCACCGGGGCGGAGGGTGGGAGTTGGGGAGTGATTTTGTTATATTGTACTATATGAATTTATTTGATACTTTTTGTTAGTTTTTCTTTTAAATGTAGTTTTATGTTCTGTAAGCTGCCTTGAGTTGCCATGGGCAAATGGGTGGCAATATAAATTCAATAAATAAATAAATATACTATTCTATGAATATATAAACAATAAACTACAACTATACTTTTGTAGTTTGCTTCAAAGGATTTAATTTCTGAATAAACCTGCAGAAGATAGTACTACATTTTTGGTGGAAAGAATTTGCCTTCTTTGGGATGCAAATTCTTTCTGGGTTTTTTTGCTACTGAATGTTTCTTAGTCTCTCAATCGCTTGAGCACTCAAGAGGCCACAACCACAGAGATTCCATCATCTTTCCTCAAGGTTAAAGTGACCAGAATTGAAAATATTAAACACAATGAGAATAAAATTACCTGCTCTTTGGCTTTGTTGAGGAACTGGAAGCAAAACCAAAGGCTGATTCCAAAAGCTGCACATGAATAGAGGTAAAATCGGTTCAGCCACAGGAAAGTTAAGTGAGCATGGAGATTGTCCCAGGTGTCTGCAGGAGTATCTGAAACACAACAGAACAAAATGCTACTATTTATAAAAGCCAGATATCAGGACAAATGGAGATTTTCTCTCTGGTAAGCATGCTTCAGACCAAATTAAAGGTGGCATAATCATTGTATAATCTTAGAATTGTATTGTTTGACAGGGACCATTGACATCAAATCCAACAAGCTGCTCAACTCAGGAGCCAAATTAAAGTATATGAGATACATGGTACTGAAACATCAATCGCCATTCCTTCAATCTTTCTTTATAGAGCTAATTTCTAGTCTGATCTGATTCTTTGACGCTTCATAACCTGCTCAAAGTTCTCTGAATCCTTCTCAAAGTGTTATACCCAGAGCCTTTTACAGTATTTAGACCAAAGCAGAAAAGAGTGTGTTGAAAGAAATATCCTTCTGGGTTCAGTTCCAAGTGGGGAAAAAGACACTGGAAACATGGAGGCTGCTTGGAAAGTTTAATGGTGAACAGGACCACATGGTCTGGAGCTCCAGAGAAAGATGATCACATGCTTGAAGGAGATCAAGAAAAAAAAAGGGCTGAGGTGCTGAGAGTATCTGGGTTTTATAACCTTTGTTGGGATTTGAATTGAAGCTTGTTTCTAATTGGTTGTCAGACTCCCATGAGGGGCAACTCTGTAGGCTGTCCTGAGTTCCAAGCTTGGTTGACCCCCGCTGGATGATCTATGCCCTTAAAAGGGCTTTTGGCAATTGCTATAGCTTTACCTGGAGACCTTTCTTATGTAAAGTATTCTGGCTCAGGCCTTAATGGCCCACCCATTAACAAAGGTGGGGTGAGATTCTGCTTCTGGGGTTCTACTCTTTTAGAAGAAATATTCTGCCTTTTAAATATCTACCAGAATACTTCATTTTTCTAGGAGAGTTGGGTGCCAACTTCCTACAATCCCTCATTTTTTTCAAAACACGTGAGAGTTTTGACAAAAGATAAAGGTGATCAGATCAGGGAGACTTGATGGGTGCTTTTAATTTTTTCTGATGCAAAGGAAAGGCATTGGAAAAAAAGCAACAGAAAAGGATTCCTTCAGTGGCTCCCAAAAGCTTTCAAAGTCTGGGAAAACTCCTGGTTTTTTTTTTTTTTCAAAACAGTATCCAATTTTTTCATGCCAATTAATTTTCAGGTGTTTTGATGTACTTTTTGTGAGCTTACAGTCAGGTTATAAGCACAAGCCTCTACATTCTTCACAGCCTTTAAATTACAGGCTGCCCATTTCAAGGTTATGGTTACTACCTGCCTAGCTCTTAGTTTCCAGGGTTTGTGAGGCCAAATTGAGATTAGCCAGTGTGCAATCCAGGCTATTTAGTATTTTTAAAGTTACACACAATGAGCCCTGGGACTTGTACTCATGAGGCCCCAGTGCAACATATCTTGCTTTACTGGACAACTGGGCAGCATCATTTGTGAGTCACAGTCAGGACTTGGGGTTTGGAGATCTCTTTTCTGCTATCTCTTCAGAAATTGCCTGAGGGAGGTGCCCCTCCCCATGGAATTAGAAAGGAGTTTTGCTTGGGCCTTAGTGCCTCAGAGCAGCAAAATAAAAACAAAACAAAACAAAAAACATTTTCTTTTTAAAAGAAGCAAGGGACAGCTTTGTGTGGAAGCAGGTGAAAAGATAACCTATCTAATTCTAAATGGGTGTCTCTGTGTATGTGCCTGTGTATGCAGCTAGGTTTACAATACAGATAATACAAACATGCTGGACAATTTCCCTCCCACCAGACAGAAGTATAAGGTGTTCAGAACTTGCTGGGCCAGCTACTCTCAAATACAATCATGGGTACATCAAATTGGTTACAATATAAATGATACAAGAAAGAAAACATTACAATGGGTTTCACATTACAATGAATTTTCAGTTACAATGAATTTCCACCCTCCCCATAGTCTTTCTAACTGTCTTCTGGGGATTGAAAAGAGTCTTTTAGTCTTTTACTGGTCCATCTCAGGATCCTTTCCTTCATGTCTCTGGATGGCATAGGCTTGGCCTGGTGGTATGGGTGGTCAGTCAGGCTTGGGAAGGTCTGCCCCACTCTGGTTTGTTGTAATGACCTTCAGTGGAGGCTGGATCCAAACCCAGTTACTGGTTCCAATGGATAGAATGTCTCTAGGGAGTAGCATCTGCTTCCACATGTGGCAGGGCTGAAAGACAAAGAACAAGGGGTCCCTTCCCCTTTTGCTGGTAATTCTACCAGGAAAGGCATTATAAAAGGATTAGAGAGGGGTTTGGAGATGGCTTGCAGGTATGGTTTCAGGAGAAAGAAAAATAACACATCAGTATTGCAGTTACTAAACAGATAAATCAGTTTCAACAAAGTGGAGACACAGCAGATGAGAAAGGAAAAACTGGATTCAAATGCTTCAGGAAAAGGATGAACAGGTAAAATCATTTAAACACATAGTAAATGCAAGGATGAAACTTTTCTTGTAATGAACTTAGAACATTGTTAATAACCTAGGGTTTTTCTTAAAAGCACAGAGAGGAGAGAAAATTTAACTCTGTTCCTCATCCAGTCTGATTGGCCAGATCAGACTGGGAGAAGACAATCTCTCGGTGTTTTTAATTCTTAACAATTTAAAATTAATATCCGAAGGGATCAGAGACACTTAACAGTTGCAACAGTTACCTCTAGGACACACAAAGTCTTAGACACACACGTCTGTGCGCACACATACCCACACACAAAGACACAGAGGAAAACAAAACTCTGAGGTTTACACACACACACTGATCATTCCCACAATAAATCTCTCAGTTAAATTGGGAAGGCATAAATCTTAAGGAACAAACCACGTGGTAGCATAGAAGATAGAGAAAGAGACACAGAAAGAAAAAATTAAAAAAAAAATCCCATGTGATCCTGTTTTTATATTTTGCCCTTTTAAGTACCTTTATTTAGCACATTGGTCTTCCTGTATCCCTCAGCAAAGCCCATTCCCTATCTATACATTTTGGTTTTTTCTTGCTCATGCCAGCTAGGGTCGGCATCTGCCGCTCATCCCAAGCCTCCAATAGCTCTCCCAGGGGTTCCATTCCATTCAGGACCCTCGAACTACCGCTTCCCATGTTTCCCGTCCGATGTGGGGTTTCACACTTTGGCTTAGTCGGGTCAGCGACCAGTTTCAGACACAAGAACTTCAAGAGCAAGAAAAAAAAAAAGGTGTCTGAGGGAGACTTTGGTCGTTGCACCTTATGCAACGAAATGAGACACTTAAAAAACTCTCTCTATTCTACAGAATATTTCACAAAGTATGCGCTCCCCTTTTTAAAACCACGAGACTCTCTCTCTCTCTCTCTTTTCGCCAAGGTTTTGGACTGGGGTATGCTGCCTGTGCAGACTTCTTTCCTCTCCCCAAAAAACAGCCGTGAGACTCTCTGCCCCCGCAGATAAGTACTGGTACTCGTGCCTCTTTCCTTCAGGCCCACGTTTAGCGGATTTGGAAGAGCTCAAATCCGGGAAAACTTGCTTTTCTGTAAGCAAGTACTGGTACTCGATTTAGCATCCAAATTACACAACTACTTAAACCCCTGGGGTTTGCTTTTGGGATACACTGGACAAAAACCAAATTTTTTCTTCCCTCCCTTCAATCATAACCAGCTCGGCTTTTCCTCTTATATACAGAAGGTCTCACATTCTGATGACCTCTCCTTGCTTTTCCTGTCCTGATGGTCATGGCTCTGTAGAGCTAGCAACAGACAAGAGGGCGCTAGAGGCCAAACAAAGGAATGAGATCCAGCTGCTGTCCAAGGGTGTAGCCAGCCACACACACACACTCTTCCTCCTTCTCTAACAAAAGGTCCTGTGCTCTGAAACTGTTAAACATAACTTTTCTTTTCAGACAGGAACTTTTTTTAATTGAGAATAATAAAACCCTCAAAACGACTCTATAGAGCACTCCACACTAGAACAAGTAGACACAAGGACAGTTTTTCCCTGAACGCCATCAATCTGCTAAACAAATAATTTCCTCAACACCGTCCAACCATTTACAAAGTCTGCACTACTATTACTATTAATCTTCTCATCACTCCCCATCACCCATCCCTCCCACTTGTGACTGTATGTTGTAACTTTGTCGCTTGTATCCTTACGATTTACATTCACTGCTTCCTAGTATAATTTGATTGCTTATTGTACCCTATGACTATCATTAAGTGTTGCGTTATGATTCTTGATTCTTAATGAATGTATCTTTCCTTTTATGTAGACTGAGAGCATATGCACCAAAGACAACTTCCTTGTAAGTCAAATCACGCTTGGCCAATAAAGAGTTATATCTAAGGGAGATTGTGCTAAGACAAATATATCATTTTACATATAATAACTGCCAGAATTGTGTATGCACAGTACTGGAAACAGGATAATATACCATCTGAGGGGACAGTGATAAGAAAGATTTTGAACTGCGTGGAGATGGACAGGCTGACATTAGAGTTAAAAGAAGATGTGAAACCAGTATTGTTGGGAAATATTTAATAAAAGTATTTTAAAAAAAATGGCCAAGGATTAGAATGCAAATAAGCCAGAAGATGAGAAAGGAACTTTATACTACCAAAATGAGAATAAAATGATAATTCAAGATTGTTATGAAAAGCTATGAGCAAGAAAAGTTTCAGAAGAGAAAATTAAACAATATTTGGAAAAAGCGGAATTACCTAAAGTACCAGAAAAGGTAAAACTATGTTAAATGAATGAATATCAATGATGGAATTATCAGAAGTGATCAAGAGACAAAAGAATAATAAAACACCAGGACCAGTTGGGCTGCAGGCAGAATTTTACAAATGGTTACAAGATACTTTAGGCCCATCAATGTTAGAAGTCCATAATGAAGTATTGATTGATGCAAAGGTACCAAATTCGTGGATGAAAGCAAATATTACTTTGATTCCAAAAGATTCAGATTTAATGCAGATAAAAACTATAGGCTCATATCTTGACTGAACACTGACTATAAAACATATGCTTCAATAATGGCAGAGAGAGTAAAAATTTCTAAATGAATTTATATATTCAGATCAAAATGGCTTTTTTTTGCCTAAAAGTAGATTAAAACACCATGACAATAATTTTAACTTTAAAGGCAATTTGCCATAAACAAATGGCAAAGGTGATAGAAAATGGAAGTAGGACAGAGAATTTTAATATAAAAAGGCACAAGAAAAGGATGTCCACTATCTCCTGTACTATTCATATTGATATTAGAATTGCTAAATATAGATATTAGACAAGAGATAGAAATTAAAGCTATGGAAATAAAAAGGGAACAATATAAATTATAGGCATTTGTAGAAGATTTGCTCTTTATCTTGGAAGACCCACAATAAAATGGACTCAAACTACTTAGGAAAATAGAAGAGTATGGTGAAGTTGCAGGACTGAAAGGTAAAAAAAATCAAAATAATTGTTTACAGATATATAGAAAAGGAACTAACAAGGAAAATAGGTATACAGATAGTCAAGAAAGTTATAAATTGGCCAACAAATGAAACAAATTTGGTTAAGTGGAAAAATCTACAACTATCATTGATGGAAAGAGTAGCTACCATAAAATTGAATATCCTGCCAAGATTACTATATTTATTCCAAGCAATACCAATAAAACTAGAAAAATTTTTTCTTGGGACTCATCAATGGCTAGCAGACAAAAACAGGGAAAAAGGAAATATATGAAAGGATTTGTGATATAAGTAATACATAAGTTGGTTAAACAAACAGCATGAATATTATTGTTATAAACAGTAATATAATTGATACTAGCTCTCTTGGTAGAACACACAGAGGAAGAAAGATCTCTTTCTCACACACACACAAAGGCATACACACATTTCCCACATTTTTCTGTGCTTTAAATTTAGAATTTGGAGGTACTCACCTTCTTTCCAAGCAGCCTTTGAGCTCAACACTCAAAACCCCTTTAAAACCTTTGTTCCAACTGGCCCAGGTCCAGGAAAACCCACCCACAGACTCAATGGGTCTGTTTGCCGGCAAGGGAATCTTACCTGGGCCTGGTCCATTGGTTAGGTTAGCTTGGAGTCCCATCTGCTTGGGTGCCAATTGTTGAAAGAAATATCCTTCTGGGTTCAGTTCCAAGTGGGGAAAAAGACACTGGAAACATGGAGGCTGCTTGGAAAGTTTAATGGTGAACAGGACCACATGGTCTGGAGCTCCAGAGAAAGATGATCACATGCTTGAAGGAGATCAAGAAAAAAGGGCTGAGGTGCTGAGAGTATCTGGGTTTTATAACCTTTGTTGGGATTTGAATTGAAGCTTGTTTCTAATTGGTTGTCAGACTCCCATGAGGGGCAACTCTGTAGGCTGTCCTGAGTTCCAAGCTTGGTTGACCCTTGCTGGATGATCTATGCCCTTAAAAGGGCTTTTGGCAATTGCTATAGCTTTACCTGGAGACCTTTCTTATGTAAAGTATTCTGGCTCAGGCCTTAATGGCCCACCCATTAACAAAGGTGGGGTGAGATTCTGCTTCTGGGGTTCTACTCTTTTTAGAAGAAATATTCTGCCTTTTAAATATCTACCAGAATACTTCATTTTTCTAGGAGAGTTGGGTGCCAACTTCCTAC